>VWZK01018814.1:169143-189976 GCA_013396935.1 Baryphthengus martii | reverse complement strand
GGCCGAGGCGGCGAGGCCCGGGCCGGGGCGGAGGGGAGCCGGGTAGAGCAGCGCCTGAGTGGGAGAGCTGTTGCTGGGGCGAGGCCGTGCGAGGACACGGCGTAGCGGGAGGGCACCGCATCTCCGGGGCGTCGGGAAGTGATCACCGGGGCCTGGCAGGAGTGTTCACTCCGCTGCCTGCTCCTCTCTGCCCTCAGGGTAGCAGACAGCTGCAGGAGAAATCCCTGAAAATTTCCTCTACGCTCTATGTTGGCAACCTGTCCTTCTACACCACCGAGGAGCAGATCCAGGAGCTCTTTTCCAAGTGCGGAGACGTCAAGAGGATTGTCATGGGATTGGATAAGATCAAGAAAACCCCCTGCGGCTTCTGCTTTGTCGAGTATCCTTTCTGGTTCCCTGCTGTTGTAAGCCTGTGTGTGTTTGGGACCTTTAGTTCTCTGCTGAGTGAGCTTAACTGTGCTGCTGTGGAAAACCTGCAAAGGAGTGATCATAGACTTACAGAATGTTAGGGTTTGGAAGGGACCTCTGGAGATCATCATCCCCTCTGCCAGAGCAGGATCCCCCAGGGCCGGCCACACAGGAACAGATCCAGATGGGTTTGAAAAGTCTCCAGAGAAAGATACTCCACAGCCTCTCTGGGCAGCTTGGTCCAGAGTAATCATAGTCAAGTGCTTTCTACCAGGCGCTTCCCTTCCAGCCTTGATACTTCACTTGCCCACCTTAACTGAGAAACAGACTGCACAGGCCTGCTGTAGGTGAGGAGTGCTACCGCTGCTGTGGCAGAGAGCTCCTCAATGTGTTAGCTTCTTTCATGGTTTTAGGATCAAACTGAGAACCGTTAGCATGGTCAATCTGAGCTCTTGCCCGGCCAGGGCACGTGTTCACTTTCTCACCTGAACTTTACACCTGACTGAAGTAGCAGAATGAGCCATGGCAGTGTTCCCAAGCTCAGGGTACACGCTCGTACAAGTTGTATTGTGAGCTGTCTTTGCAAAACTGCTGTGAGGCCTGCCCCTCTTGTTCCAATCCAGTCACGATTTGTGGGGTATAAAAAGGCGTATTACGGATTTCTTGCCCTCAGCAAGGCTCTAATGTGCTTGTTTCATCCACTTAGGAAATAAGTGATCCAAAGCTAGTTCTTGTCTGTGCAGGTACTAACATTAAAGTTCAAAATCGTTTCTGAGTGGGCTCTGGTTCTAGCTGGGATTTATAGGAGCACATTTCATGATCCCAGAAAAAAGGCTAGAAGACGGGGGTTTCTGCCTCTCAAATACAATAGTTCTCTCATTGTTTTTTTTCCCTGTACTCAACAAAATAACACACCTAGTTCTCCTTATAGTACGCTTCAGATACTACACCAGAGCAGACGCCGAGCACGCGATGCGATTCATCAACGGCACGCGACTAGATGACCGCATCATCCGGACGGACTGGGATGCAGGGTTTAAGGAGGGGCGACAGTATGGAAGAGGAAAAACTGGAGGACAGGTAAAAGCAGCAACCCGTTCATACCTTGAATTTGATTCTCTAAGACCGTGTAGTACTCTGCCAGTTTTGTCTCCTGCAGAACAATGTGTAGACTGTAACGAATCATTAATGAACTTTAACCGCACCCAGGTTTTTTTGGGAACTGCTGGCTGGTGTTTAAAGCTAGAAATAGAACCTCAGGCCATTTCTGTAGGTCTCCAAACTTCCTGCAGTGCAAGTAGAATGATCCCTAATCCAAGCTAGTACTTTTTCAATGAAGCAGAATTGGAGTGGAAGGGACAGCACGGCTGCTAGACCAATCTCATAATGCAACAGTTTCTCCCAGTGGGAAGGTGAGATTCCTTTGCAGATTTCCAGGGTGGAGGGGAGAAGACGTTCTAAAGGCAAGGACTGGCAACTCAGACTGCAAGACTAAATGAAAGTATTTGGGGGTCTTTCTTTTCTAGAAAGACCTCAGCCATCATATGTATCCTCATAGAATCATTTAAATTGGAAAAGACCTTTAAGATTAGAGTCCAACTATTAACCTAACTCTGCCAAGTCCGCTCCTAAACTGTGGCCCTAATGCTGTAACTTCAGGACTTTGAAATCCCTCCAGGAATGGTGACTCTACCACGTGCCTGGGCAGCCTCTTCCAGCGCTTGATAACCCTTTCAGTGCCTAATATCCAACCTAAACTTTCTCTGGTGCAACTCAAGGCCGTTTCCTCTTGTCCTATTGCTTGTTACTTGGGAGAAGAGATTGGCACTCACCTCTCTACAACCTCCTTTCAGAGAGTTGTAGAGAGTGATAAGGTCTCCCCTCAGCCTCCTTTTCTTCAGAGTAAACAGCCCCAGCTCCCTCAGCTGCTCCTCACCAGCCTTGTTGTCCTTCTCTGGACTCAATCCAGCACCTCGATATCTTTCTTGGATTGAGGTGCCTAAAACTGGACACAGTACTCGAGGTGGGGCCTCACCAGTGCCCAGTACAGGGGGACAATCACTTCTCTACTCCTGCTGGCCACACTACTCCTGCTAGAGCCCACGATGCCTTTGGGCTTTCTTGGCCACCCGGGCACACTGCTGGCTCGTGTTCAGCTGGCTGTCGATCCACACCCCCAGGTCCCTTTCCGCCGAGCAGCTTTCCAGCCACTCCTTCCCAGGCACTACTCGGGGTTGTTTTGTCCCAAGTGCAGGACCTGGCACTTGGCCTTGTTGAAGCTTCCACAATAGGCCTCTGTCCATCGATCCAGCCTGTCCGGATCCCTTTGTAGAGCCTCCCTACTCTCAAGCAGATCAACACTTCTGCCCAAATTGCTGTTGTCCGCAAACTTACTGAGGGTGCGCTCTTATCTCCTCCTCATTTGTCGTTTTCACCACCATTACCACCTTTTTGGTGAATTATTTGAAAAGAAGTCAAAGTGTTTCTAGCCTGTACTTCATTTGGGTGCAAACTGGAGCAGAGGAGGTTCCAGGTAAATGTAAGGAAGAACTGTTCACAGTGAGGGTGACAGAGCCTGGAACAGGCTGCCCAGAGAGGTTCTGGAGTCTCCTTCTCTGGAGACGTTCAAAACCCACCTGGACGTGTTCCTGTGTGACCTACTCTAGGTTCCTGCTCTGGCAGGGGGAGTTGGACTGGATGATCTTTTGAGGTCCCTTCCAACCCATAACATTCTAGAGCTAGGAGGGATTATGATTCTGAAGTCTAGCAGGAGACAGGCAGTGCAGGGTACTAATATCTGTGTCACTGCTGTGCCCTAGGTGCGAGATGAGTACCGGACAGACTACGATGTGGGAAGAGGTGGCTTTGGCAAAATCATTCAGATGCAGAAGGCAAATCATCAACCTGCAATCTATTAATGGCTTTGTGGGTCCTAGCTCTCAGAGGGCTTTGTCCTTCCAGAGCTAGCCCTGTTCTCGCATTTTGGATTGAGCTAGGGAGGGAGATGCAAGCTCCAGCAAAAGGTGACCCTCCTTAGACTGTGGATATACATGTGTTGATTCCCCCTTTCTTCTGGGCTAGAGAGGATGTCCTGTGCTGATACAGGACAACTAGGGAAAAAAAAAAGATGGACAGCTCTGCAGGATCCTGGGTAAGAAGAAAAGCAGCATGTCACACACACCTCCTGCTATGATGTACTCTTCATGTCGCAGCTAAGCAGGTGTCTTCCTCCAAGCTGAGACTGCTGTCGTGGTTGCTCTCAAATGGAACTTCTTAAAAGCTTACCACCATCAGAGCCCTCCAGGTGCCTGGGCACTTTGTGGGGATGCACAAGAGATTCATTTTTCTAATTTACAACCTTAGCTGCTTACAAAGCAGTACTGCTGTTTGGATGAGGAGAAGTGAAACGAGGTCTTATCATCCACTTGGAGGTGTTTGTCTGCACGTCTAGCCCTTGGATTGGTCGAGGCCTGCAGAGCATTTCGCTTTATGATGCCCCCAGTGCTGCCTGGCTTTTCAGATCCTCACTGTTTGGTGTGATTTTGTTAAAAGTTTCCTTTTTTTAAATAAATGGTCATATTTGGTCTGGCTGAGATGAAGTTAATTTTCCCCTTAGCAGCCCTCATGGTGCTGTGCTTTGTGTTGGGAGCCAGAAAGGTGTCGATAACACACCAGAGTTTTGGCTGCTGCTGAGCTGTGCCCCCACATCAAGGCTGTCTCCCTAAAGTTTCTCCCCTTCGCTCAGTAGGCTGGGGCTGGACAAGATCTTGGGAGGGGACAGAGGCAGGACAGCTGACCCAAAGCAACCAGAGGGCTATTCCATACCATATGACATGTGCTCAGCAACAGAAACTAAGAGAAAGGAGCGGAGTTGGGAAGGTATTCGTTACTGTCACGTTTGTCTTCCGGAGAAACTCCTACACCTACTGAAGCTCTGCTTCCGTGCATGGCCTTGCTTTTAATTTATTACGCTGCCGTTATGTTGACCCATGAGTTCTTTTCCATCTTATTTTCTCCCCACTCCGTCCCACTGAGGAGAGTGGGCACCTGGTGTCCAGCCAGGGTCAACCCACTAGAACAGTGAGTCCAGTACCTGTTCAGTTTGTGTGTCAAACCCACAACACAAACTGAGGGGGAACATCTCCTGTTGGTGTCTGAAAGCCGCTGTCGTGTCTGAACACAAACATGGACGCTGAAAAAGGGCACGAGTCTGGTCGTGTTTCCCTTGGCTTCTGAGTCGGTGCTGGCTTTCCTTCCTTTCCTGTTTTGCAATAGCTCATGGCTGATGTCAGGAGGAAGTTTCTTATCAAGTCCACAACTGCTCTGACTAGACAAGTCCTTATGTTTCGCGTCAGCGGGTTCTAGGAGAACTTTCCCTGCCCGTCACCTGTTCCATGGTGTATAAAGAAAAAAGCAAAGGCCCGGCGTGCACTTCAGAGAGGAAGGAACCAGGAATTCCCTTCCCTGTGTTTATGACAGGCTTTCTTCCCATTTGAAGAGGAGCACGGCTGACACTCTCTAACCTGTTCTTCTGCTCTGAACAAGGCACCAGAGGAGATGAAAACATTTTCTGATCTGTCCCCTCAGAACCTCTCAGCTAGGCCAGGTAATTCCATTGAACAAGTTAAATTCTGTCTGTAAATTGGGTTTGTGTTATGTAAATATTAGCAGCTGCTCCCTGCCTGATGTGTAATCACATTTTTTCATGCATTATCTCATCCGAAATAATAGAAACTGTTGCACGCCCATCTGCAGACCAGGCAGACGTTCACATTACCCGGAGGTCTTGATGTCTCTTCCCTGTTTGCTTTGCAAGTCAGGTTGCTGCACTTGTACAGCTGTCACGGGTCTTGAAGGAGCTGCGTGTTTAGTCTCCAGGAGGTTTAAGCAATGACAGCACTGGGAAGCCTGTGATGCACTCTGCCTGTGAGATGCAGTGAAAAGGAGCAGAACATTGACTTAAAAGTGACAAAAAAAAAGTAGTCATCTGTCCAGCCTGGCAAAGCAGCATCAGTGTGAGGTCCCTTGTGGAGAATATGAATTACAAAGGGAATAGTTGCCTGGGAAAACACAGCAAAGAAATGAGAAAACTTAAGGAAAATGGAGAGAGGCATCAGCCATGAGACTGGGATTAGCAAAGGAATCTCTTGTGTGTGAGGTAGGGAAACAAGACAAGTTTTCAGTTCGCTTTTTGGAAGAGCCTGGTGTGGCCTGTTGGGCACATCAGTCCTGTGCATGTGACAGAACATCCAGAAATGTGTTCAGTCAGGTGCCTGAGCTGTTCTATGACTGCAGAAGGCATCAGTCCCTTTTTTTTGCAAGAGACTGTGATTTCAGCTCGACACGGATCTCATTGTCCCACTCACCTCATTCTGGAGGAAGAGCGTCTCCTTCCGCAAATCCCAAACCAGGGCTAGAAATCTGTGCGCTGTTCCTCTTTCAACACAGCCTTTGCAAAGAGATTTATGCTGACTGTTATTCAAATACATATGTTTGCCTAAAAGAATCCACCTCAAATATTGCAGCTGCAGTAAATGTCAGGATCCCTTCCTTCTACAGCAATCCCAGACAGAACCAAAGAGAGATGAGAAAGCTGTCAGCTCCAGGATGGGCTGTGACAAGAACTGCCAGTTGGAGCTCAGACCGGGGAACAAAAGTGGGAGCCAGGTCACCGGCTGCAACACTGGGAAGAAAGAAGAGCAACCACCTGGCAGCAAGTCATGGTGCCAGACCTGCAAAGACAAAGCCAGGAGAGCGTTAAGCCTGCACAATTAGGGAGCCGGCCACTTCCAACAGCTCCGGGCTGGGAGGATTGTTGGATGGATCCAGCCTAGTGCCAGCTGCTGGGGTGTGCCTGCTTAACCTGTTACTGCAGAGAGCAGAAGGGTTGGGACCTGCCTGGAGCTCGGTGAATAAGGAGTGATAGAAATCTCACCTCTCACCGGCTTTGATCTCCAGGAGCTCTTCTGGATGGTGAGGACCTGCAGCACAAACCAGAGCTGCACCCCCTTTTACTCCTAGGGCAGCCCCACAGCTCCAGCCCAGGGACCATGCAGAGCTGACAGTATGGGGCCCTCACTGCTGACCGTGCAGTGACCCTGTTCCACTGCCAGTAAACAGGGAGAGATGGCAAAACTCTGCAAGATCCATCTGCCCTAAATTAGTTTATTTTGCAAAATAGTCTGTCAGGGCTGATTTACAGCAGACCAGAATCTGGGAAATCATCATCTTCTCACAAGGATGCAGCCTAGATCCTGGCCACACTTCTGGAGCCCCCGGGAGGTATTTCCAAGGTCTTTACAGCAGCTGCTGCGCTGGGACCTGGTGACACACTCCCATGCAGCAGAGACTGGAGGATGGGACCGTGGCAGGCTGGTATCGGGCCCACATGTACCAGAAGCACTGGATTGAGTTGGCCTGGAGCAGTGCTCCACGGTTCCTGACTCACAGGCTCGCTGTCCCAGGAGACAGTGCAAGGACTGGTTGCTCCAGCTGGCAGGTTTTGGGCAGCGAGCTCACCCAGCACAGCTGGCTGGGGCTGAGCCCTGCTCTGTGCTGGCACCAGCCTGGCACCCACAGCGGTAGCACGTGGGGTACTGCCTGGGGTTTTGTGACGACAGGAGATGTGGCAGGACCCACAGAGCCAAGCACTTAAAAATCATTTAGTTTAATAGGTATAAAAGTCGACATTAAAACACCAATTATGCAAAGGCAGATGAGGTTGGACACTGGTATGGGGTACACTGTGGACATCTTCAGAGACACCTGAGCGAGGTGCTCAGAATAAGCAGCACGGCCAGGGCAGCACGGGGCTCAGTTGGAGATGAAATTCCCAGGCACAGAGAGGGTTTTGGCTGGGCTGAGCCCCGTGCTGCCAGGGAGTACCAGACTGTTAGCAATATCAGAACGAGCCCCCCCAAGCCTCGTCGTACGGCTCCAGCCAGGGTTGCCATGTACACGCCTGGCATTTGGAAAGCACAGGGAGGAGGTGGTGACCGCAGCCGCATGGACAGACAGAAGGAATACGGCTGGACCGTCACGTGGGGCCTCCTGTGCGCAAGGAAAGCAGCATTTCTGACAGCAGCTTACACGGTGGGAGGGTCATGCCGCTGTCACTGCCCCTCACCAAGGTTGGGGGGATGGCAGAGACCAACACTTCCTCTGGGCCTGGGGATTTGTCTCCGTGATCTCCGTTCTGTGAGGGGAAGGGGCAGCGCGTGACCTGGCTCCGTGGTCCTGATGCGGACTTGCTTGCCGTGGGAGAGGGAATGGATGTACCATGCAGATCATGATCTTGTCCCCAACTGGGAATACTGGGATAGGTCCACAGAGTGCCAGTGCCGGGTCCCTCAGACCACAGCAGTCCCAGGGCTGAGGTCTCGTCCAGGGTAGCCCAGAGGCTTTTCTACTGCGGCACAGGGTTCCTCTGCGGTTTTCCCTTCCACGCTGTTCCGAATCCCGTAGCCAAAGTAAATTACAAAACCTGCAGGACAGTTTCTGCAGTGAAATGCACAGCAGCAGGCTGCCAGCGTAGCAGCCCCCCAGGGGTGACCCTGTGGGCACCGCGCTCCCCACCACAGGACACCTACCCACGGCCATCCAGATGGCAAACCGCACCCAAGTGCCGGGACTCAGCTGGACCATCAGCAGGATGTTAACGAAGATGCTGAAGATTGGCAGCAGTGGGAGGAAGGGTACCTGTGAGGGATGAGAAGTGTTGTGTCAGCTGTGCCTTAAGTGACTCGGACAAGCTCGAGGACTCCCCCGGCCACAGAAGGATCCCAGGCCTGGCACAGCCCAGAGATCCCTCGTGCGCTGCCACGATGCAGACTGCACCTCGGAGAGCGGCACCTCAGGGCCCTGGGCTCTCCTGGCTGGTGACTGCCCAGCAGTGAGCCCTGGCACACCCTGCAACGGCCCAGAGCCTGCAGGGGGTCCGTGGGGGTGCAGACACCAGGCTGCTGGGGACTGCACTCACTTTGAAGTTCAACCGCGCGTTGCTCTGCGGCTGCCTCCAAACGATGACGGTGGGAATGAGCAGAGCCACGAGGAGCAGCACCAGGGCCACGATCCAGACCACGCTGGCATTCTTCAGCGCATTCACCTTGAGGGTGAGGACCGTGCAGATGACGGTGATCAGTGTGGCTGCAAGAGAGGGGGCAGTTGGGGGACTGCACAGCATGTGGCCTCCCTGGGACCCAGAGCCTCATCAACAGCTGAGGTACCCACTTCTTTGGTCAGATATGGGTCCAGCACATATTGTCCCTAACACCCACCCCAAATCCTGAGGAAAGCGCCTTGCTGGGGGAACTCACCGGCCTGACAAGCCAAGAGGAGCCTGCACTCAACTGGGCTCCAACCCAGCTCTGACGCTTCCCCAGACCTAGCTGAGCCGCCCCGTTCTGGCTGTACAATGAAGCCATTGATGGACGGATCAAACCTTGCTGAGTTCTCTTGAGGGCCTGGAGACGACCCTCGCTGGGTGGCCAGCCTAGGCAAATCTCATCACAGGGAGTTCCTGCGACCACCCGCACATGCCTGGCTTAGTGCCCACATCCTCCATCAGTCCCTGCGTGCCCCAAACACCAGCCATGCCCTGCACTTGGTACCCTGCTCAGGACAGAGCAGGTCCAGTGCCCGCTGGTGCTGCCGGTAGTGGCCGGCAGCCTGTGCTGCCCAGCCCCTCTCCTCTGCCCAGAGTGCCCGCTATCCATCCCTTCCTGGATCTGCAGAGACATGCCAAAACACTCCAGTCCCTGGAAGGAGGGGACATCAGTCACCAGCTGCTGCTCACTCACCAATGACCGAGACACAGACGTAGACGATGCGCCCAGAGAGTGCAGTGGGGGCATCTGTGGGTGGGTTGAAGAGTGTCACCAAGGACAGTGTCTCTTTCTGCTTGGCACTGGCAGTGGTGACGGTTGGGTTCATGATCGCACTCTCCTCCTCGTTCCCGTTCAGCTCCAGCATTTCCATGGCCTTCGGGGAGTTCAGCTGCCCAGACTGGTACCTGGGCAGATGGGACAAGCTGCAGCAGAGCTCAAGGAAATTCCCAGCCCAGGGGAAGAGTGGCTAGCACTCTCATACCCCTCCCACTCCTCCAGCCCCACGTGCTGCTCTGGCAGCGGCCCCACCATGCCCACCCCACAGATGTGCCTACAGACACTGTGCAGGCTCTTGCGAGCAGCCTTCATCCTGGGGGCTCGATGCTTTCCCAGGCTGCACCCCCCTGGGAGAAAGCTGTGGCCACAAGCCTCAGGCTCGGTGCAAGGCACATCCATCTCAGGCACCGCCGTATGAGAGGAGGGACCTACCGGAGAATGAGTACGCACACCGCCACCAGGGAGTAGGCCAGCAGCGTGCCAATTGACATGAGGTCCACCAGGTCCTTCAAGTCAAGCAGGAAGGCCATCACCGCTGCAACAAGGACATGCAGCGTGAGCGTGGCTCCAGACGACTACAGGGCTGAGTGTGAGGCAGTGACCAGGAGCCTTACCCGCAAGAAGCCCCGAGGTGATGGTGGCTGACAGAGGGGTCTTCGTGCGGCTGTTGATGGTGGAGAGGAACTTGAAGAGCAGCCCGTCCTCAGCCATGGCATAGATCACACGGGGCATGGGGAACATGGAGCCCAGCAAGCTGCCGTGGGGAGAGATGGCTCAGGGCGTGCCAAGGCAAACCGTCCACGCCCACTACCCAGATGGGGATGGGACCAGCTCTGTGCTGGAAGCAGGACAGCAGCCAGACAGGGCAAACCCCCGGCCCAGCCAGGACACATGCTGCCCACCCCTGTGCAATGCCAGGCGGTGCTGAGGATGGAGCCAATCCTACCTGGTGGAGAGGGCACAGAGCGAACCGACGGCAACGGCATAGCGAGCGGGCTCCCAGTTCACGGCCTTGAAAGCTTCAGGCAGGGGGCTCTCCTTGTTCAGGAGGAAGTAAGGCACCATGAGGGTCAGGGCTGCAGAGACCCCGAAATAAGCCACAAAGCAGATGAGGAGGGACACGATGATGCCAATGGGGATCGAGCGCTGTGGGTTCCTGGCTTCCTCCCCTGCACAGAGACAAGAGGCCGAATCCATCCCCACCCTGTGGCACAGCAGGGAGCAGCTGGCCCCCCAGGGAGTGAGCTGCAGGAGGGACTTTCCGTGGCATCGTGGGGCTGGACAGCAGCAGATGGGGGGCTGTTGGATAGGAGAGCTCCCCAGCCATGCTGCTGCATTAGCAGAGGCTTCGGCACCGCCAAGAGCAGAGGCACGCGGCTGCAGCCCTGGCTTCCAGGCATGCAGCTGCCTAGCAGTTGGGCTTGCAGCCCCCCCAGCCATACCCACCCTCTGCCCTCACCAGCAGCTCCTGCTCCCCTCAGAGCCTGCTGAATATGGATCTTCTGCGTGCGTGGGCACGGCAAGGCAGCCATCGTGCCCTCTGCCCTTCGGCCTGTGCAGAGGCGTGCTCTCCCACGGCACCGAGCTCGATGCCAAGGGGCTCAGCAGCCCTCAGGGGAGGAAAGGAGGCAGCTGCCAGGCAGCCCTGGGGGCAGGGAGATCAGGCAGAACAGCCTGTACCAGCCACCCACTAAGTAGATTCCTGGAGGAATGAGAGGAAATTAAGAGGGCTCCCTGCACTCCAAAGAGCAGTGGTTCTGCATGGACACAGTAATTTAGAAAAATGTTATTTAAGGCTGGGAAATAACCAAGAGCCACTAGCAATTCCCAGCGCTGTTGCAGCCTCAACTCAGCAGCAGGAAGGCTCCCCAGTGCCCTGGGAGCTGCCTGTGTGGGCTCCCGCTGCACAGTGCCAGGAGCCCCTTCTCCTGGGGCAGGGCAGGCTGTGAGCCCCTTTGTGCTGGCCCAGCTGGGGACAGAGCCATCATGGGGAAACCTTCCAGAAGCAGTGGGATGGGCTGTTTCCCACACTACGGAGCATCCTTCCCCGTGGGTCCCAGCCAGCCACCAGCTGCACTGGGGAAATGCCCACTCTACCCTCACCCAAGGTGGTACCTGTGGTGGCAATGCAGTCAAAGCCCACGAAGGCATAGAAACAGGTGGCAGCACCGGTCAGGATCCCTTCCAGACCAAAGGGGACAAACCCACCAGCGCCAAAGGCTTTTCTCCTGGAAAGGAGGGAGGAGAGCAGCTGCTGTGGGGTGCGTGGACAGTGGAGTCAGTGCCAGCCCTTTGCCTGGCACAGTTGCTCTCCTTACCCGGTGTCACCCAGGTGCGAGCGGTTGATGTAGTCCTCCTCCGAGAGCTGCCAGTTCTTGATGTCCCCCTTCACAAAGCCCGCAATGATGACAAAGCCCAGCACCAGCAGGTTCACTGCCGTGAAGATTTTGTTCACGAGAGCAGATTCGCTGACGCCGAAGGCCAGCAGCGCTGCAAGGACGGAAGGGGTGAGCGTGGACCCTCCGGGCTCCCACACCACCCCCCGCAGTGCCACGGAGCTTCTCCCACGCACTCACCGGTGAGCAGCCCGATCAGGATGAGGGCAAAGAAGTCCGGGCGCTCGGCCAGCACCCCTGGCAGGTGCACTGTGGTCTTGTTCATGAAGAAGGTGGAGATGTGGTTGCCAATTATGTTGTCAAACGCTGCACTCCAGGCTCGAGCCACACTGGCTGTGCCTGGTTGATGGCAAATCTGTGCATCAGTCCAAACAAAGGGCAGAGCAGCACCGGCCACCCCCACTCCAGCACCCACCTCCCTGCTGATCCCACCCCGCACTCGGCTTCCAGAGTACGACACGCGGCCCCCGCAACCCCCCGCCCGCTGCCGGTGCAGTGCTAGAAAGAGCCCGGGCACACATGCCAGCACCCTGCCCAGCCCCATACCTATCACGTAGGACAGGATGAGGTTCCATCCAGTTGTGAAAGCCCAGATCTCTCCGACAGTGACGTAGCTGTAGAGGTAGGCAGAGCCGGTCTTGGGGACGCGGGCCCCAAACTCTGCGTAGCAGAGTCCAGCCAGTACCGATGAGAGAGCAGCCACCAGGAAGCAGAGGACGATGGATGGACCAGCCGTCTCCTTGGCCACTTCCCCAGCCAGCACATACACACCAGCCCCCAGCGTGCTGCCCACCCCCAGGGCTATGAGGTCCAGCGTGGAGAGGCAGCGAGCAAAACGCGTGTCCTCGGAGCTCAGATCCACCACGCGCCGGCGGATCAGCTTTTTGCCAACACTGGTTACTCTTCCCCTGAACATCTTGTCCGCTCGTGACAGGTTCTCAGCTGCTCAAAACTCCTGCAAGAGAAGGGATCATAGAAGCGTGAAGCTCAGTGTCCTGCAGACAGCAGGACCCGCACTGTGGGGAGCAGGGCAGGCCTGCTCCCAGCCAACCTGTCAGCATCGAGCCTTCACCATTCTGGTGGGGCAGGGGCCGTGGTGGCTCCCTCCAAGACACCACAGGGCTGCAGATACCCAACCCGTGCAGCCCTTGCACCAGGCGAGCGTGCTGGGAATGAACGCAGCGAGTCTATGGTGGGAAATAGGCTCACTGCACAAGCCCTATGTGGTCCCACCACAGGGCCCCTGAGCACGTTCCAGAGCTTGCCCACTGTCCCCCAGACTGATTTGGCAGCCTGGAGATCCCTCCGCCCAAACTTGACTGTCGGCACATCCCTCCGGCCTGGTACATGGATGCGCACAGCGGTGATGGCAGACAAACAAAGCATTCCTCCAGTGGAGGATTTGGCAGGCTGAGCTGACTCACTGAGATGCGGCCATTCCTCCTTTGCTCCCAGCATCACTACCCCCTCAGCAGGGATGTGCGGCCAGACACGCAGCGCGGGCCCACAGCGCACATTCCTCATGTGCCAATAGCGCTTGCTGAGCAGCCTGCACGTTCCACAGGCTGCAATCACCCCAAACTCGCAGCACCACCACTCCTTTTGCTGACAGCAGCCACCCGTTGCCAAAAAGCTCTGGGAGACGAGCAGTCTGTGGAGCGGGCAGCTGACACAGGGTGAGAGGAGCCTCAAGGAAAGTGTCTCCCAGTGCCCACAGCCACAGCTGGCACCCCGTGCCCAGCACTGGACCACCCACTCACCAGCACCATCTCCCTGCTGGCTGCTCCTTTCACTGGGAAACGAAACACGTTCCAGTCTGGCGCCTGGGGCAGCATCGACGCTGTGCTCATACGGTTCAGCGTAAGTATACGTAAGGATGACTCTGTGACCCTTTCCCACTGAGGGGGATTACCGGGGTTGCAGTGGCAGTGACCAGCTTGGCTGCTTCCCCATAACCAGGAAACCAGCCCATTTCTGGAGAAACCTCCCCCTGAACTGACATGTGCCATGTCCGGCCTTGGCCCAAGGAGTTGTCCCAGCCCAGGGCAGCCTCTACGCCAGGTTTCAAGGGAACAACAAGTGCCCCAGCACTGGCACTCTCCCCGGCCGCTGCCCGGACAACTCTGGCTACCTTCCCCGGCGCTGCTTGACTGTTCCGAGGATTTCTGACGCCTGATCCAAGTTCTGCAAACTGCAAGCACGGGGCTAGCTGCAGAAACGTGCTGGGCCCTGATTTCCAGAGAAGCGCAGAGAAAAAAAGCACAAGAGGTGCCAAGGAAGAAGACGCGGAACAACCTCCCCTTCCAAACACCCGCGGACCCTGAGGTGCAGGGATTTGCCGTGCCCGGTGAAAGGAGCGGGTTAAGCACCCAGGGGCTCAGCAGCACCCGTCAGAGCCGACTTAAGGAAAGCTGCTCAGGTGGGTCGGTTGGCCTGGGAAGGCTCAACCCACGGCCGGAGAGTTGTCTCGCAGGGAGCCACGCTGCCACGCTGCCGCCTGAGACGGAGCACGCAGCGAGCTACAGGCGGCCAGAGGAGAGAAGCACCGTGTTGGGCGACAGCTCCCGCCGACAGGATCCTNTGCCGGAGTGTACCGCCCCGAGCCCCGGAAACGGGCACCGGCACTCGCCTACTCCCCGGGCGGCCCCCCTCGCTCCCCCCGGACCGTCCCGTCGCCGCTGGGGAAGAGACGGGCGAGCGGCACCGGCCACGAGGCCGGTGCGGGGAAGTCCGTCCCCTCCCAGCTCCATCCGTGGCCGATTCCCCGCGCCCTGACACCCTGTGGCCCCCCAGGTCACAGATTTAAAATATATATAAATTCATGTCATAAATGGCACCAGGGCGTGGGACCAGACACGGCTCGGGCCCCGGGAGCGCGGTTGCTGCGCCCGGCAACACCGAGCCCAGGGCGAGGGACCGTGCGGCCGGTGGCGCTGGCCACACTCCCCCGGAGTATGTCATGGAGAGGGTGACAGAGGGTCCCTCAAGCCCAGATGTGCCAGGAGGGCAGAGCCTGCCCCAGCCTGGGGGGGACGAGAGGGCTGGGACGAAGTGCGGAGGCCAACCCTGGCACAGGGAGATGACCGGAGCTCAGCCCCAGGCACGGACGGGAGTTCTGCCCCCACTCCCGTGGGCGTCATTCCACAGGGAGTGAATCCTAGTCAGAGTTCCTCTGCAGTCTCCTCAACTCCGGGAGCAACAGGCAGCTCTAAGTGATGGGAACAGCAGCCTCGGGAGAAGCGTTTGGGGCCGGCAGCCAGGAGCGAGGCAGGAGCCAGCACACTTCTCTCCAGCGTGCGGGCTGGGACCAGCCACCCAGAAATCTGCTCCTGATGCAATCCAGCGTTCGGATGTCGTGAGCACCCACTCAAACAGGCAGCGATGCTGGGAGGAGAGCCAGCCCCTCCCTGGCATCGCAGGCGAGGCTTTGCTCCAGCGCCGCTGCCGGGGATGCAAAGGCAACAGGCTCCCAGCCGGTTGCAGCAGAGCAGGCGGGAGCACCGCACAGGGCTCTAGAGGCCCCGCACTGAGTGCCTGCCCCACCCTCGGGGGGTGCACACAAAAGGGCCGGAGAGACAAAAAGGCTCCACTAGGCAAAATGACCTCAAGGTGATGGAAAGAGGCGCTCAGCATCCTCCTGTGAGCGCAGATGTCGGGCAGTGACGCAGCTTCTCCTTCCGCTCTCGGCCCTTGCGGATGAATCAAGCGTGGCTCAACACGCCCCTTCTCCTCCCGGGCTCTACACTTCTCACTAGGAAGGAAACAAGATCAAGATACAGAAATCCCCTGCAACCTCACAGACAGGCCCCTGCTGCCTGCAGCACTGTGGGCTGATGTCACTCTGAGAAGGACTGGCAGCTCTACAGGCACAGCAGGGCTCCATGGGGACGTGCCCCAGCCCAGCGAAGCAGAAGCTGGGTACCCGGCGTGGTAAGAAACAAGACACCAAGACTCAGCAATCTCCAGAAACCCTCTTCTAACAGCAGCCCAACAGGAGCCAGTTTCAGGCAGGGTGCAGTTCCAGGGCACTGAAAATTGCTCCAGCTCCCAGACCTCACACACAGCTCCACATCCATCTGCCTGCTCAGTGCCCCCCACCCTCACCTTCCAGTCTACCGCTCTCCCCACCCCATTCAGGGCCCTAATCCAGCAGCACGGGCCAAAGGCCAGGAGCAGGTACAGGCAAGGAGCAAGCCAAGAGCACGTCCCAACAGGAGTGGCAGGAATGCAGACAGCAGCAGGGTGCGTGCAGTCAGCATCAAGGAGGGTAGAAGGTGGGTCCACCCCAGAAAAGGGGCCAAAAGCCCTGCATAAGAAGATCAGAATCACTCCCTGGATCCCCATCACCTTTCACAACTGGAGCATAGAAGCATAGAATCAAAGAACATCCCAAGCAGGAAAGGATCCCAAGCAGGAAAGGGAATATCCCAAGCAAAAAAAGATCATTGAGTCCAAGTCCAACTCCCCGCTCCTTCCAGGACCACCTAGAGCTAAACCATATGGCTAAGAACATCGTCCAGATGCTCTTTGAACTCTTGACAGGCTTGGTGCCATGACCACTACTCTGGGGAGCCTGTTCCAGGGACTGACCACCCTCTCGGTGAAGCACCTTTGCCTAATGTCCAATCTGAACATTCCCTGATGCGACACCATTCCGTTTCCTTGTGTCCTACTGCTGGTCATCAGAGAGAGGAGATCAGCAGCTCCCCTTCCTCTGCCCGCCTTGAGGCAGTTGTAGAGGATTGTGTCAGCGCTGGAGCTGTTCCTCTTGGCAACTGAGTGCTGTGCAGCAGTGGGAGACGGAGGATAGAGCATCCCTGTGTATCTACCCCTGCATATGATCAAGAGCAGCCGCTTCAGGAAGGGCAGCAGGATGCCTTCAGCACTCTGGGGCAGCTGGAGGTAACAGGGGAGTGAGAGCAGGCCAGCCTTCCCAGCTTAGCCTTGGGACGCTGCCATCAGACAGAGGGACTCTCTGGGGCCTCACCCAGACAAGGTGCCTGTGTAAATCTACCACAGAGAGAATGCGGCAGCACTGAGGGACCGAGTCCTCCACCTGCCCCCAGACACCGACACAAGCCCTCAGCCAACAAAATGGTAAGTAGCAGCTAACGGCTGCAGAAGCCCAACTTCCCATCAGCCTGCACTGGCTCTTCCCACGTTCAACATAAAGATAGTTCAAGGCAGAAATCTGCCCCTCTGGCTGCCTGTCACCACCACACAGCCAAGTATCCCACCTGGAAGCACCAGGTTCGTCCAGAAAGGTTTCTGCAGAACCGTGCTGTGTCTCCATCTAGCAGCACCACACAGCAGACCTCAAGTCTCTGGCTGAGCAGAACCAGCCACAGCAGGCCACAGACTTGCCCTTTCTGTTCAGCCCTTCGGAGAACAGCGTAGGCAGCACCAGGCACTGGCCTTACCTCAGTAGACAGCAAGAACCACTGGGAACAGACACCTTTATTTGAAATACAAGGAGTTAAAGAAATTAATTCGTTCAAGAGCTCCACAAAGATCACTGGCCCAGCAGCACAGGTGGATGGACAAGTGGCTGTAGTGAGTCTGTCCTCATCTGCCAGCTGTCAGTCTCTCCCCAGGTCACTGCTCTCTTCTACTGCTGCATCTTCTGGACAGATTCCTGGGGAGCAACGGCAGCATTGAAGCACTGCTGCTCCTGGCACTCAGCACTTGCCCCGTGGAGAAGGCCACAAGCTGTGTCCCTTCTACCTCACAGCCCTCAGTTACACTGGCAAGGGATTACCAGAGCATCCCTGCAGCCTTCCCGGGAGCAAGGGGATGATGGGAGGGCTAGAGCACCTCTGCTATGAGGACAGACTGAGGGAGTTGGGGCTGTTCAGCCTGGGGAAGAGGAGGCTCCAGGGAGACCTTATAGCAGCCTCCAGGATCTGAAAGGGGCCACAGGAAAGCTGGGGAGGGGCTGTTTGCAGGGGCTTGTAGTGACAGGACAAGGGGTGATGGTTTCAAGCTGGAAGAGGGTAGGTTTAGACTGGATGTCAGGAAGAAGTTCTTCACCATGAGGGTGGTGAGACCCTGGAACAGGTTGCCCAGGGAGGTTGTGGATGCCCCCTCCTTGGAAGTGTTCAAGAGCAGGTTGGATGGGGCCTTGAGCAACTTAATCTAGTGGGGGGTGGCCCTGCCTGTGGCAGGGGGGTTGAAATGAGATGATCTTCAAAGTCCCTTCCAACCTTAACCATTCTATGAACCTATAAGGGGTTCACCTCAGTGAAGGAACGTACCTGCTGCTCTCAGCTGAGCCTGTAAGGAGGAGATTGTCCGGCAATAGGCTTCACACTGCGCAGTCTTGTCAGCTGTAGGCAGAAGGCAAGTAGATGTGCACTCAGCCCATCCTCAACAGCTCACCCCTAGACCCTCCGGGGCAGCAGCTGGGATCCTGCTCTACCCCCGAACAAGACGACAGCCCCATCCTCACAGAGCTGCAGGCACGGGCTCCAGGTACAAGCACAGGAGGTGTCATCTAGATTGCAGGTGTCCTGCAGCCCCTAAACCCACCAGCTGCACGTACCAAGCTCGCTCTTCACTCGCTGCAGCTCATTCTTTACATGCTCCAGCTCCTGGAACAGCCGATCACCTGCAGACTGGCAGGGAGGGGGTGTAAGTGTGACGGGTGGCCCACAGCCAGGCCCCAGCACGGCTTTGCCCGTGGAGAAGCCTCTCTGCGGGCAGCAAATGCACACCAGTGGTTCTTGGGCTTGAGGAGCCCTGCTCACACCCCTCAGGATGTCAGAGCAGGGCTCCAGTTCGACATCAAGCTCTGCTTCAGGAGCCTGGCGCTGCGGCAGCGCAGCCCAACCGACAGCCCAAGCCCAGCACCCGCAGCACCACTGCCAGGGGGTGCTCATCGCAGCAGCGGTGCCTGGCAAAGAAGCCACTGCTCGCTTGTCAGCAAGCAACTGCCAGCACCCCCGGCTCACAAGGACTGCTCTGACAGGCTACAGCCCTCAAACTGCTACCAAATGCACATATTTTGCAGTTAGGAGACTTCACACCTTAGAGCTTCACCTTGCTGCAGGCTCTGCTCACCCCATCCTGGGGACATGTCCAACATGTCAGGAGGTATAAAAGTGACATCACAAGCCACAGAGGGTGTGCAGCTTTCAAAAACCCCTTAAAAAAAAAAATAAATGGACCGAAGCCCCTGAGTACCAGAGAGGAGGTAAAGCCATACAGCAAAGGCACAAGGTCTTGTGTAAATTCCAGGGAAAGGCTAAACCTCCTCAGGTGTCAGCCCAGAAATTGGCAGCCCCAGGTCTCACCACATCCCACCCCTGGCACAGCTGGCCAGTGAACGGTGCTCTGTGGTGCCAGGACACAGGAGGCTCTTACCTGCTCAGCAAGGACTGCATCCTCACAGCCCTGAGCCAGGGCAGGGGGCAACTCGCTGGAAAAAGAGGACCCTACACACACGAATGTCCCATCAGCTTTACCTGTGAAGAGAAGCGTCACCACTAGAAATGTAACTGTCATCCCCAGCCCCTCTTCAACCAGGCCACAGAGCTGCTTCAGACCAGAGGCAAAACCTGTCCAAAGAGGTCTTCAAGGCCCTCCAGCCCAGCTGCAGTTCTGGGGAAAAAACTCCAGGCACTTGTGTCCAGCGAGGACCCTGCTGGAGAACGGCGCTGCCCAACAAGCAGCTGCCTGGGCTTCCCCACGTTCACCCCACCGCAAGACCAAAATCCACCAGAGCCCAACACAGAAACAGAGATTCTCCTCATCGCGGTGCACCCACAGGATGCTTGGTTTTCAGCAGGCTCTCTAGAGGGGGGCAAGCTCCAGCTCCCCACTCCTGAGTGGCATTACACCTCCACACCGGTCACCTGCTCCCAAGAGAGCCCCTGCTGCAACCAGGCGCTCTTTGCTCTCACCGTTTTCCTTCAGCTCTTGGGTCCTATTGCATATCAGCTCCCGCGTAGTCGATCCTGAAGTGGGGTCCAGGAAAGGAAAGCGAAGAGCATCAAGTGCTGCTCAGAGTGCCCTGACAGCAACATGCACTGACCAGGGCCACTCCCTGTCCTCTGGATGAGCTAGAACACCAGATTTGTTCAGTCTCTTTGCTGGGTGCCTCTCCAGGGAAAGCAACTTCACGTAGCCTTACTGCTCTGAGTTTCACTTTCTCTGAGCCCGAGCACATTTGGCCCCCCTCTTGCCCTTTCCCTGGGATCAGCCTGGACTCTGGAGCCAAGACTTGAATGTTCTCCCCAGGGCAGCAGCTCCTCCCTCCCATGACACCGGAGCCTTTGGGGCATCTGCCCAAATTCACCCTTATGGAGGCAAAAGCGCTTGGAGGAAGCCACTTTTCTCAGCGGCTGCAGTCGGGAGCAAGAAGCCACGGTAGGAATTGCTGTCGAGAGCCTCTGGGAGCGCTGTCTGCAACCTCCAACTTTGACAGCAGCTAGAGGGACAAACATCAGGCACAGAGGCTGCCGCTCCAAAGCGGCTACACTGCACCTTTCGCTGCCTGTCCCAGGCCCGTGGGTGCCCCCACAACCCCAAAAGAGCACAGGCTGAGGGCTCCAAACCAACAGGCTGCTAGCCCACATTGGCAGAAGACCAGACAATGCTAATTAATACAGCAACTGAGGCATTAACACATTTCCTGGGCTTATACCTGTGCCAATTCCAGGGACTCCTTACTCCCCACCCTCTGTCCCTGTCGCTGCCCCATGCTGCCGCCCAGGCCTTTCCCCTCCTCGCCTGCAGCATCAGTCCCTTCAAGCTTCCCTGCTTTGCGTGAGGCAACTGGCCGGTGCAGAATTACCTTCCATCTCTGTGTCCCAGTGGGCGGGTTTGGGAACGACGGAAGGTTGTGCCAACTGCAAAACCCTACTGGGATGCTGAAGCCTGGACTTGGCAGCTGGCATCAGCTTCGGCTTGGTACCTGAGGAAAAGAAAGGGGGTTGCAGCCCCGGGGAAGCGGTAGCTGTGCTGGGGCTCTCTCCAGTGACTCGGCTCACCTGAGAACTGGGGGGGCCTCGTTGCCGGGGCACCGAGCCCCTTACCGGCCTTGGGGAGCTCCGGACCCTGAGACGTCCGTGCCCGAGAGCCAGAAAGCCTGGCCCTGCCGCGGCCCGGGGACCAACCGGGGGTGCGCAGGCGGCCCGCGGGACCTGG
>VWZK01018814.1:128467-163001 GCA_013396935.1 Baryphthengus martii | reverse complement strand
CCTGCCCCGTCGCGCAGCCCCGCGCTTCCCTGGTGCTGCTCGTTCCCAGCCGGGCTCCCCGCACTGGCCCTCGGGGCCAGGGTCTCAGCCCCACGCTGGGGCTTGGGGGGGCTGGCACCGCGGGCTGGGGGTCGGTTCGGCCGAAAGCCTTTTGGATGGCGCCGGTCTGCCCGCCAAGGAGTGCGGGGCAGGATCTTCGATCCAGCCCAAGTTCTGCCTCTGTGCAGCTGGAGCAGAGGGGATTTGGCTTCTCTGGGTGGGTAGTTCCAACTTGGCCCTGGGAAGCTGCTCCTTGTGCCCTTTGTGTTTGGAAAGTTTTACACGAAGGGAGTGAGGGTCAGGCCAAAGGCTCTAGGTAAGCTTCAGTGCAAGGCTGCGCTCAGTGTAAATAACTGTTTCATAGCAGGCATTCTTGACTGTCGAGAGGCTCCCTTTAAAAGCGGTGCTGTGTCCCAGAGCAGCGCCGGGGCTGCAGCGGGGCAGGGACTGAGGACCTGTGCTGAAGTTTGGAAAAGGGAAAGCGATATACTACTCTCAAACCTCAATGTTGTCTTCTCCTTCTCTGGAAGTAGGCACGTGGGAAGTTCTATTAAAAAAGCTAAACTCCTTTTCCATCATCTGCAGGTGGCAGCCTGGTGTTCCCATTCTCTGTAGTCAAACGAACTCCAGCAGAGAGAAAAGGAGATATGAGAGCTGGCTTGGGAAATAGTCCCTCAGGCTGTGCTGATATATTGCAGTGGATACTGTGGTGACCAGAGTCTGAAGAGTGGGATCTATTGCTCTCGCTGCAGACTGGAATTACACTTAATGCTGCATTTTTGTTTGCAGCGTCCCGCTCCATTTGTGATGGTGTTTGGCAGCTTGTCTGTGCTGCGGTTCTGCAGCAGCTTGAGCCAGTGTGCTTTGAGCTTTCTGTGACTCTAGCCACGTGTTCCTCTAGCTGTAAGTCAGCACAGAGAGTTAGTTTTGCCAAAAAACACCCAAACCAAAACAAAAACCAGGATAGCCTTTTCTGGTAGGTCAGCTGTTTGCTTGAGAGAGGGTAGGAAGGTGGTGAGAAGGACACAGCTGTTGCAGTTTAGACTGACACAGGTTGATAGAAAACTTTTCACCTTTCCCATATATCTGGCTCCCTGACAGTTCCCAGAAAATGCAAGCAGTTTGACTACAATTGACTTTTTTTTTTTCCTTCTTTGGGTAAGCTGAATCCTCCTCGTTAAGTTCTGATTTGGGACAGTGCTTGGGTGCGTTTTCTTTCTTTTCCAAAGATTTGGTGGTCTCACTGAAGATAGTTCTTGCTTCCTCAGGCCAGGCATGCTGTCCTGGTCCTGCTGCTGCTGTCTGGAGTCACGTTATTTTGGCAGACATTTTGTGGATGGAACGGGTACGGTTTCTCTTCGGGAATGTTTTGTGTCTGTTTAGCAGTAGTGCCCGAGACTGTAGTTCGGTGTGGCTTCTGAAATGCGTCTCCCAGATAGCTTTGGGAAGGTGGAATGTAGTTAAATGTCCCGGTGGACTGGATGCTGACATAGGTAGACTTGTGGCTCGGCTCCGTGTGGCCGTGCTTTTGTTATATTTGTTCCCGAGTTAACAGGACCATCAGTCTTTGGTTTTACTCTCTGTGTTCATCACGTGCCCCTTCGGGGGAACACACAGCTGGATTCAGCTCGCAGAAGGGCAGAGATGGGAATTTGCGCACCTATGAGGGTTGAGGATCATAGGCACCGTTGTTGTAGCTGTTCTGTGATGACCTACCGCTGTGAAATTCGTTTGTAGTTTCTCAGCCTGGGGATGGACTAGCTCGGGCTGGCTTTGTTAGGGGAAGAGAACACCAACTTCTTGCCAGGAAAGATGAGGGAGGGCAAAATGACAGCAGCCTGTCTTGTGATCAGGGCAGTTTAAAACTCTTGACTTTAACCAGAAGACAGAATGCTATGATGAAATACAGTTGAAACAATTTAAATGCCAGGGGAGATTCTAATATGAGCTTGGATTCATTATATTTCATAGAATCTTAGAACTGGAATGGACCTTGAAGATCATCTAGTTCCAACCCCCCTGCCATGGGCAGGGACACCTCCCACTAGAGCAGGTTGCCCAGAGCCCCATCCAGCCTGGCCTTCAAAACTGCCAGGGACGGGGCTTCCACCACCTCTCTGGGCAACCTGTTCCAGGGTCTCCCCACCCTCCTGGGGAAGAACTTCTTCCCAACGTCCAATTTAAGACAAACTGAATAAACCAAAGATGTCCCTTCAGTTGAGGAGTGGACCTGCCTGTTTGTTTTTGGTTTTACTATTCCTTGTTATATTTAGAACTGTGAAGCTCTGCTTGCATCTTTATTTTTTTTTAATTTGTAAAGTAAAATAAAAAAAAGTCTTGTCTTTATTGATTTCTCAGTGTTGAACTGAGTAAGTTTGGCGAAAGGAAATCAGCGTGGAGCTGCTGCTAAATGCTGATGTAGCATTTTGATGCCTGTTAAGATAGTACCACAGCTCCTGGAGTTCTGATGTTTCTGTGTTGTTTGGGCAGAGCCATACTGATAACTACGTCCAGTTTGTATGTAGTGTAGCTCTAAGAGAGGATTTTTAAATAGGATATTAAAAGAATCAGATCCTTAAAATTTTTTTCCAAAGTCTACTTTAGCTAATAAAGCCACCAGAAACTCATTGTTGCTTCCTAATGACTTTACAGCTGCCCTACTCCACTTATACAATTGAGGGAAATCCAGCTGTTGCAGACGGCCAGGGTGTAACCTCTGCGAATTCCGGAAAAATCGGTGTTTTCGAGAAAGGTGATGTTTGCTGTTCTTGAACCACTTCAAGTGCTTTGTAAAGGACGGATTTGCTGGCTGTGCAGTCTGTCCTTTCCCTGCAGTAATTCAGCTGAAGTTAAGAATTAACCAGCCTGAAAGGCAGAAGTGTCCTTGCAGGAGGATGTGGCGGGGGCTCCTCTGTAATCCTTCCCTCGGTGCTCTGTAAGCTGCTCTGTGGATAAGAGGATAATTCTTTCTGGCTTTGAGATTACTTTGGGGAGGAAGGTTTTGTGGTGTTTGAATAAAGTAGAAGTCCATCAGCCCTGCTCGAGCCAGGCTGCACCGATGGTTGCGTTTCTTGCATCCGTCAGTATGAGCAAGTTTGACACAGTGGGGAGCAACCTTAAGGGCTGGTCTTTTCTCAGTGAAACATTCAGTGTATTCTCCCAAAACTGTTGTCTTTCCCTTTGTAAAAACGAAATTAATTTTGATGAACATCCTTTTCAGCCTCCGGAGACGCTTCAGTGAAGCAAAAATTGGATGTTTCCGCTGTGTGCGATGTAAAGGGAAGAACAAGTGATTCTGCTCTCTTGCAGTAGTTACAGGAGGCTGAAGTCCCACCTCTGCATCCTGCTACTTCTCATCCACTTCAGATTTCTGCCTGTGTGCACACAGACCTATGTGCAGCAACTCAAGTAGCTGCTGAATTAAAAATTACCAGGCGTGCTTGTCTGAAACAGAAGGGATCACCCATCTGGAAACTCAGCTATATCTTTAGCACAGTGGGCAGCATTTTACATGCAGCTTTTCCATGACCTGTTTGTGTTATATGTATATTGCCTGGAGTTGATAGGAACTGTTGACATAGATCATCTGAGGTCTCTCAAGTGCGTCCGTGCACGTAGCCTGCAATTCTGTTTCTCATGATAGTGACTGTCTTGTGGTGGCTCTGAAGCCTTTCTCAGAGCTGAGGATGTCTGACCTCCTGGAAGAGCCCGCGCAGAGCTCCCTCAGATTGGAGCAGCTGCTCATCCCGTGGCCCTCTGAAGCTCCTCCATGAAAGAGTAATAGGCCAGAAGACAAAAGCAAACCTGTTTGTCTTCTGGCCTGTTCCTGCTGTGCTGGAACTGAAAGGTTCCATCAGGTTATCCTTACACTTTGCAAATAAATTGCAGTTCAGTGGATGCAGAATTATGTGAACGCTTGTTTTGGTAAATATGAAAAGTCTGTTGTTTGTTGGCGTGTTGATTGCTGTTCAGCCAGCTTTTGATTATTTTTTTTTCCCTGTAGTCAGATCTACAAAAAAGCAATGGTCAGTTGTTAAAATAGTTGTGTTAGTTGTTTGCTTATATGTTAGTTGTGCTGAGGTGTGCCTGTACTCTTGAAGTTGTCTCAGACTTGTCAGAAACACAGCTTCTCAACATGGACAGATAAGGGCCCAAATCACCATCAGGAGAGCTTATTTTAGTTTCACAAACATCTGGTAAGAAAGCTTTACACAGGTTTGCTTTTGACTATGGTAATTAAAATTTCAAGGTGCTGGTTTGAGAAGACATTGAAATTATTTCCCAGTCTTTAGTCATTGAGGCCTAACTGACTTGATGCCGTAAAGCAAAAGAAAACACGAAGTTTAATCTTGCCTCTTAGCTCTGAGCAAAGTATAATTCTGCCTGAACTTCAGCCTGGTGCGGGTTTGTGCACAGGGGAGGCTCAGTCTAGAGTCTGAGTCTCTCTGTGCTGCACATGGTCAGCGACCTCAGTCTGTGAAGAAAAGGCTGCTTTCTGTAGATCTTGCTGAGAAAGCCTGTAGTATTTGCACTTAAATTCATGTTTCTGGAACTGTACAATTCCCTGTTAAACCTTTTGGTGCTAAGAATGGAGAATTGTGCATTCCAAGCTGAATCAAAATAGTGATGTCATTGCTGTCATCGTTGGTACCCGAGTCTAGTTAATCCTTAGTGGGTGGTGTAGGTGCTGCTTTCGGTTAGGTTGGGATTATTTTGGTTCCTTGGAAGCTGCTGTCCTGCAGGGGGAGAGAGGATCTGTTTGAAACCGGAGGAACTGGGGGTGGATGGAAACTGCTGGGCTCTTGCAGACCTCCTATGTCCCCAAAGGCATTCATGTGGTTTTAGTGACGTGCTTAGTTGACAGCCTAGCTGGGTTTCCTTAAAGCAGGGGGAAAATAATAATGAAAAGAAGCTGCACGGTGGTTGTTCAGGTGCTGTAGTGAAGAGTCTAGCTTGGAAACCTGAGGAGCACAGCTCTTGTCCGTCAGTCTTTCTTTTAACAGAATCTTTTACCTTTTAATCCTATTAGTCCTTAAGCGGTCTGGCCACAGCAAGCAGCCTGGCCTAGGGGAGGAGGGAGGAAGGCAGCTGGTCATGGCAGGGTGTTGTGGGTGAGAGGATGGTGTAATCTAGGTGTGGAAAATGTGGCTGGTGGCAGCGCATAGGAAAAGGGGGGTCGTGCATGTGTGGGGACACCAGGTGTCCTGTTTTTCAGGGGGGATAAACCTTATCGATGAGTGGTCCACCATGGCAATGTATTGGCAGGTAGTTAGCCTTTGGTAAAGTGGCATCAACAGCCTTTTCTTCCAAAGCGAGTAAGTATGGAGTTGCAAGACCCTTTTTGTTTATTTGGAGCCTCCTAGAGTTTAGCTGTCCCCCTCAGAAATGGGGAGACGCTCACCTTTTGGCAGAAGTCCGTCTGCCCCACGCAGTGCAAATCAAATTACCTGGAGATTTGGCTGCTGCTTTTTCCTGCTCCCTTCCAGTTTGTTCTGGAAAGCTGCTTTGCTGAAAGATTATTATTTGCAGCACAGCTTGATTTTCCAGGCAATCCTCAGAGAAGGCTGCTGCTATTACTTGTTCCAGCAAGTTTCTTCTGCTCTATCTAATCCTGAACATCTTTTGTTACGTGTGCCTGCCTGTCTTGGGAACTTGTCTCAGTCTTTGCTTTTTAGAGAGCTAAGATTTTTTTATTTTTTTTTTTTCCTTCTGGACTCCCATTGAAAGGTTACAGGAAGGAAAATGTTCTTCTAAAGATACAGCTTCCCATCTGCTGAGCTTGGCATCTGTGCTCCTATGTGCCTTCTGGAAGGATATTGCTGGGGAAATGTTTTAGCTCCCTGGCTCTGGAGCAGTTGTTTACTTGCTGAAGAGTAACTTTGAAAATCTGCAGTGAAGACTTTTTTCTGAAGCCTTTGGAGCTAAGTGGCCAAGTGAGTGCTGAGACAGGCACCGACAAATGCAGCAGGAAGGGCGTTCTCCCTCCTCAGCCTCCCAAGAATGCCGTGGCAAATGATAATTCAGCACAATTATAGGCCTGGCTTTGGAACATGCTCCTGTGCTGGGATGTGACCGTGTTCTTTGTATGCCTCCAAGGCAGTGAGAATGTATTACAGGTAGCTGCATTGGTTGTACATCTTTTTTTTTTTTTTTTTTTCTTGTTGTTGCTCATTCTTGAGAGAGGCTTTTTGTCAAAAAAAGCTGACACCTCTGCAGTTTGTAAGTAGAAACTTGACATCTCCTGGGAGAAGGGCCCTGGTGCTAGGGAGCAGTGATTGAAAATCCAGGCAAATGTGGGTAAGCACAACATTTTCGAGGAGAGCTGCTATTCCTTGTGTCTTTCTAAGCATAGCTTGTGCTTGGCCCTGGGCGCCCTGCTAGCCCGTTCTGTTCACTGCTGCACGGACAAGCTCTTCTGGCAGGGCACAAGAGCCTCCCCCTGCTCTTGTCACAACAGTGCTTGGAAGAAGGTACATCATGGGAGTGTGAGCTTAAGCTTGTGAGAAACATTAAAGTCTGAACAAACCATCCTGAATGTTCTGACTTGGAATCATAGAATGGTAGGGGTTGGAAGGGACCTCGAGAGATCATCGAGTCCAAGCCCCCTGCCAGAGCAGGATCACCCAGGGCAGGACACACAGGAACAGATCTGGGGGGGGTTGGAAAGTCTCCAGAGAAGGAGACTCCACCACCTCTCTGGGCAGCCTGGGCCAGGCTCCATCACCCTCACAGCAAAGAAGTTTCTCCTCCTGTTGAGGTGGAACCTCCTAAGTTCCAGCTTATGCCTGTTATTCCTTGTCCTGTCCCAGGGCACCCCAGCAAAGAGCCTGGCCCCTTCCACTTGACCCCCACCCCTCAGGTATTTCTGGACATGAATCAGATCCCCTCTCAGGCTTCTCTTCTCCAGACTCAACAGCCCCAGGGCTCTCAGCCTTTCCTTGCAGGAGAGATGTTCAGGTCCCTTAACCACCCTCGTAGCCTCTGTTGAACTCTTTCCAATAGATCCCTGTCTCCCTTATATTGGGGAGCCCAAAACTGGGCACAGTATTCCAGGTGTGGTCTCACCAGGGCAGAGTAGAGGGGGAGAACCTTCTGTAGACCTGCTGACTTACTCTGAGTGAAACATCAGTTTTCTGGTAGATAACCTCAGCTTTACCTACAAAGCCGTTTAGTACTCTAGAAAACCTGTCAGTGTCTACTCTTTGACCCATTTGTGCATTTTCCATACTATCTTGGTGTCCAGAAGGCTGACTGGGTGGGGTAGTTGCTTGGTTGTGCTACCAGCTCCCGTAGCTAATTCCCATTCTGAGGCTGAAGCGCTGTTTGGTGCTGGGAAGAGTGCGCCGCCACACTGGTGCTGGTACTGGGGTAGGCCTGGTACAGTGGTGAAGGGTATTCCTGGCCATTAAATAAAACTAGGAGATTTTATCAAAGAAGATGGTCTAATGTAGTGGAAAGTGAGGTGTAGGAAGTAGTTTGTGTATGCTCCAGCCATGCTTCTGTGGCTGGTCACTACATCCTAGCTTGTACACACAGGGACTGGGACATAGTGGATGGGCCACCCTTCAGCGTACAATAAATATCTCTGGCCAAACTTTTGTTGTCGTTGGGTTTTTGTTTTTTTTTTTTTAATATGCCATCCATTTCAGAGTGGTTTTGTCCAAACATGGTTTACAAAATCATCTTTGATCTGTGATGGATTAGAGACACACACAGGCATTTTTTTTCATCACAATGCTTAACATACAGCTGTAAGAGCCTCTGTAAGATACCTGAATGAACAGCATTAACCACTCCTAACTAGTTGTTGAAGAGGTTCCAAAGGATTTGAAGATTTCCTGCCTGTGCCTCTTCCTTCAGGTCGTGCTTCCTTATGGTCAGAGATGTCACAGAGCCAAGACCCTGTGTCACCTGCAAGTGCTTGGACCAGCCGGGATCCTCCCACGCTGCTGAGATAGAACATGTGGAAAGTTAATGTCACCTGCATGTTTCTGGTTTGAGTTGCTTGAGATGGAGAAAGGGAAAACATCAGGGTTGCCTGGGTGACTGGACTCCCTCACTTCCTCTCCTGTCAGGTTTGACATGGAGTTCTGTGATTATTTTAGCATAATGGGTTTCTCCTTCACTTTCTCAGTGAGGTTTGAGGTTGCCCTCCCTCTGTGAGGCGTACGCAGCGATTCTGGCAGATGCATTCTTGCTGGGGAGCGTGTGGTATGGAAGTGTGAACCCCTTGTGCTGCCTTGCAGCACCCAGGCCGGTGTGTGCATCAGTTCAGCTGTATTTTGTGGCTCTCCGGACTCGACTCTCCAGTTTGGAGGCGAGCTGAGTCATGCAGGTGCGCGTAGCTCTGGGTGCTGCGGCCGTGGTGGGTGAGCTGCTTTGGAAAGGCTGTAGGAGAGGGGTGAAAGTGATAATTCAGGCGCTGCAGTTCTGACAGCAGTTAACATTAAGTGTTTGCGTTTTTTCCTCTTCCTCCAGGCACACAGTCTGGTCTCTTCCTTCGTTTTCTGCGCTTGACCCCCACAGTGAGGTAGTTCAAAAACCAGGCAGAAATAAGAGGCAGGAAAAGTAGTTTTCAAGCAAGGCTAGTGCTGCTTTTTGGTTGGTTTAGCTCATAGGGTCACAGATGTATGTACTATGAGAGGAGGAGAGTTTGAAGATGAGGAAGGAAGAACAATCACCTGTTTCTACAGCTATTAGCTATTATGTCAGTTTAGTAGTAACATGTAAAAGTGCTTTCAGACTTTCATAAAAGGTACCAGGATTCTCATATCTGTGCTCATGTGAATCCCAGTCTTATTTTAAGCTGCTTTTCAGCCAAAAAAAAAACCAAACCCCGAAAACTAGTTACTAAAATTGTCACAATACCCAAAGCGTTGATAATTTTTTTGAGGTTTCGTTGTTACTGAAATGTTTGTACCAGTGCAATGTGCTTTTGCTGACACGGGGAAGGAAAATCTGGTTCTAGCCATGCGTGAGAAGAAAACAGAATACGGCTGTGAAATTCTGAAATCCTGAACCTACTGGTTTAAAATTTCATGTTAATATGTGGAGCTAAAAGATGTGTGGTTGAGACTCCCAGTGTGTACCGCGTGTACAAGCTGCTGGGGGTCATTCCTGCCAGGCCTGTGTGTCATTGAGTTCACAGGAATTGGTGACAACTGAATGGTTCTTACTCCTGCGGCAGGGTGCGTTCATTTACCTGGGAGAAGGTGAGGGATTCTGTGGAAATGCCACCAGCGGTTTTCCAGGAGACAGGGTACCAATCTCAATTACTTTGAGGCTTGAAGGATAAGAAAGCTTTGTTTAAAGAAGGTGCTAGGCAGAAGTGTTGTGTAGCTGTTACTGTGAAGAATTCAAGTAATATTACTATGTAAGAACACTCACTGGCACATATTCCATCGAGCCCTGGCTCTGCAGGAACCCTTGGGCTGCTCTCCAAGTAAGAGCACATGTATCCTCTGATCCTGAGGACAACAAGCAGCCAGTCTTCAAGTCCTCCTCAGCCAAAATGAAAAGCTGAAAAGGAAAATTAAAATGAAAGCTGACGCAGAGTGGTTCTTGCATCTCCTTCCCTTCCCGCGAAAACTTTACAGATTGCCTCTATTGTTTATCTGCTTTGTCCTGAGGTAGTGCTTTTGGTGAGGTGGCTAAAATTAGCGTGGTAAAGGCTTGTCCAAGAGGAAGAGGGTGGGGAGAGGGAAAGCAACAGGCAGGAAAGAACTGTGTTCAGAGGTAGCGGGAAGGTTGAGAGAAGCGCAGTTAACTTTCTTCAGAATTGAGAGCGTGCAGGAAAGCTGAAGGCTGCTATGTACCTTATAACATATTTGAAAAAAGATGTTGCTTTTGGACTCCTGTTCTGCTACCAGTGTAACACCTTTTAATGACGTACGGTTTTGACCAGCTGAACAAATTAAATGCCAGTATCAAGTGCGCGACACAGTCCTCAAGGAGAGTTTGTGGAGGATCTGCTCAAACAATGAGATGATTGCTTGCTGGTTCTGAAATACTGCGAGTTTTATCAGCTACAGAATGAAAATGCAGTTTGATGATGGTGTACAGATAGGTTAGGTTGCGGTTTCCAGCAAAGCTAAGCCAAAAGAAGGTAGTTGGGAGAGGGAAGGAACGAGTGCCTTGCCGAAGGGAAAGGTGGCATTTACTCCGTGGGAGCACACTATCTGCTGGACGTCTTGCCCCATGAGAAATGCATCCAGAGGACAGGGTGCTGTGTCCTTGCAGAGTGAGGCTGGCAGGCTCCAGGATTAGCAGGACTCTTGTTTCACAAAGTTTCTCTCCTGTTGCTCTGGTTTAGGGATGAAGATGGGCTTGCTGAATTGCAAGTGTTTTGCCATTTAGAGTATCACAGGGTTGTCAGGGTTAGAAGGGACCTTAAAGATCATGGAGTTCCACCCCCCCTGCCATGGGCAGGGACACCTCCCACTAAAGCAGGTTGCCCAGAGCCCCATCCAGCCTGGGCTTCAAAACTGCCAGGGATGAGGCTTCCACCACCTCTCTGGGCAACCTGTTCCAGGGTCTCCCCACCCTCATGGGGAAGAACTTCTTCCCAACGCCCAGTCTAAATCTCCCCTCCTCTAGTTTGGATCGATTCCCCCTTGTCCTGTCGCTACCCAACATCCTAAAAAGTCCCTCCCCAGCTTTCTTGTAGGCCCCCTTCAGATCCTGGAAGGCCACAAGAAGGTCTCCTTTCAGCCTTCTCTTCTCCAGACTGAAGAAACCCAACTCTCTCAGACTGTCTTCCTAGGAGAGGTGCTCCAGCCCTCTGATCGCCCTCGTGGCCCTTCTCTGGCCACGTTCCAGCACGTCCAGATCTTTCTTGTAATGGGGGCTCTAGAACTGGAGGCAGGGCTCCAGGTGGAGTCTCACCAGAGTGGAGCAGAGGGGGAGAATCCCCTCCCTCGTCCTGCTGGCCACGCTTCTCTTGCTGCAGCCCAGGCCAGGGTTGGCTTTCTGGGCTGCGAGTGTGCACTGACGACTCATGGTGAGCTTCTCGTCCACCAGCACCCCCAGGTCCTTTTCTCCAGGGCTGCTCTCAAGCCAGTCCCTGCCCTGTCTGCCCAGTTTCTTCCCCTAGTCTGATTCACTGGTATGCCATCTGAAAGCTAGCCATATAAAAATGAAAAACTGAAGGCAGGCTTATGCTGGCTAAGGGGGTGGGCAAAAGGGTGGGAGCAGCATTAGCTCAATTCAGCTAGGTTCACTTTGAAATGGCAAGCTGTGTTTGGGAGTTTAACATGCTCTGTATTATGCTTAGTTTCAAGATCATAACAGAATCTGCAAAAAAAGTTCTTTTGTGTAAGGAATTTTCTAGTTCAAAGGTGCTGGCTGTCATGGTAGTTTCACCCTTGGCACTGCAGCGATACGTGGCACCGCTTGCTAGTGCTGGTTAGAGCGTTCAAGCAGAAATATCAGGGTTTTATGGGTAGGTCTTTGTTACAACTTTCTTTTCTGAATACTTTCTGATTGCATTTATGCTTGTGAGATTTCTGGGTGGGAGGTGTGTCAACTGTCAGGTTCTCTTTTGGTTTTTTTCTTTGTTGTTTTGTTTTTTTTCAGAACTCTATTAGACATAACCTGTCCCTGCACAGCAAGTTCATTAAAGTCCATAATGAAGCCACAGGGAAGAGCTCTTGGTGGATGCTCAATCCTGAGGGTGGGAAAAGTGGAAAAGCACCAAGAAGAAGAGCAGCCTCCATGGACAACAGCAGCAAACTCGCAAAAGTCAGAGGTAAAGCATCCAAAAAGAAGCCTCCTCTCCAGCCTGCTCCAGAATCCACTGCTGACAGTCCTGGCTCCCAGTTCCCTAAGTGGCCTGGGAGCCCATCCTCAAGAAGCAACGAGGACTCTGACGTGTGGAACACCTTCCGGCCTCGAACCAGTTCCAACGCAAGCACGATTAGTGCCAGGCTTTCTCCGATACTGACGGAGCAGGACGACCTCCACAACGAAGAGCTGCTTCCTTCTCTCGTGTACTCCAGTGCGTCCAGCAACGTTCCACCGACTGTGACTGAGGAGCTTGAGCTCATTGATGGGTTAAATTTGATGTCTTCCGGCTCATCTGTGTTATCTACCCAGCAATCTGCCTCGAGTGGTCAGATCCAGAGAGATTCCAGCTTTTCCTTGCAGAGCCCGAATGCAGCTGGTCAGACCACTACTTTTGGCAATTCGCTGTTTAACCCTGTTGATATCTCACTGCAGAGTTCTGTCGGCCATTTCTCCGCCCCTCAAACTTTGGAAGCTCTCCTGACACCGAGCTCTCCGCCTCCAAGGGATGTTATGATGACTCAGGTGGATCCAGTTCTCCCGCAGACTGGTAACAGGATGAGCAGCCGAACTCTTCTGCTTCTAGGCGGACAAGCCGCCCAGAGTAAGATGAGCTCAGGCAATCCACGAGGAAAACCTACAGAGCAGCAGGCAGAACCAGTCGGTGCCAGTGTTTTGCCCTCGACGCCTCCCATAGTCACATCTCCTCAAAGCACTACCAGCATCACCAGTTTGAAGGCTCCAGTTTCTGCAACAACTGCCCAGTCGGTCCAGCTGGGCGGTTCACTGCTGCTTTCTTCTGCCAGCCCTGCTCCCTTGGGATTGAATCAGGACAGACTGCCCATTGACCTGGACATTGACATGTACATGGAGAACCTTGAATGTGATATGGATTACATAATCAACAGCGAACTGATGGATGGAGAAGGACTGGACTTTAATTTTGAACCCATTCTGTCTACTTCCAGCTATCCCAGCACCTCGCAGGCCTCCGGCCAGACCTGGGTACCAAGTTAACTTCAGTAGCGCAAAAAGGTAGGTGTAGAGGTGTGAAATGCTACAGCTCTATAGTGCAAACAACCCTATCCGCGGCTGTCCCTGTGCCCAACTCCGCAGCGCCTCTGGTAGCGCCGGCGCTCCGAGTAAAAAGCTTCTGGGAGAGCCATGTTCCCTTTTAGACGAAGAAAAAGGTGTCTAAAGGTAGGTAGATTTAACTTACCAGGTGGCAAACTCCTTTATGGAGTAGAGCAGCAACCTGAACGAAACTCCTGTTGTCTCGTGTTAGCAAAGATGCCTGCGTTACGGGACGTTGGTCTCTGCCACGCAGCCCCTGTAGCTCTGAAGCTGGCATGAGAGCATATGCTGATTCCAGAAATAAAGACATGATCCTGTATATACACAACGGTTGAACCGAGCCAAGCACACCCTGTGTTTCTATCCAGGTTGTTGTTATCCTTATAAAATTACCTAGTGTGTGTAGCTGCAGTCTGCCTGTTGTTCTGCCTGCCTGCTTTGCCCTCTGTGGAGCAGCACACAATCACTACCAGGTATCTGACCATCTGCCTGTCCTTTCTCTGGAGTCTGTACAGACAAGACAAAAAGAGCTGGCTCATCAGCATTAACTACTGAATTGCTTCTGTACCCATTATTGGAATGGGAGATGGGAATATGTAGCATGGAAGGAGGAGGGATGCAGTAGTGCTGTCCCATACACAGCAGAGCTGCCTCTTCAGTGACTTTATTCATATTTGTACAAAAATGTCTAGAGTCAGTTTGGCAAATGGTGTTAATAAGAACAAGGGTTAAAAATGTCTTGCTTTCTAGAGGGTGTGACACTCTGCTTTGAAGCTCTTTACCCACTGAGGCAGGGAGGAATCAGAGAACTGGAGCTGAAGGCGCACTTCACTCTTGGAGCTCAGTTAGGTAACAGCAAATGGATAGTTCTGGAGTGGAGCATAGGCTGGATGTTAGCTGGAAAATGGAAACCTTGCCAAGAACATTTCCAGTTTAGGAGGCAAATAACAGTGGGGTTTTAGTGTCGTAAATTCAACCTCTAATCCTGTCCAGCTGGGCACACAGAACTAAGGGCAAATTGCAGATACTGCTTCCGTTGTGGGAAGCTGTTGAGCTTTAAAGCGATGAACACCGAGTGAAACGCTCGTGTGCTTGACTTTTATACTCTTTCCTAGGCACCTGAGTAACCTGGAGGTAGTTTGGACTAGGTAACCTCTGGAGACACATTCCAACCTAAATTTTCTAGGGATTTCTGCTGCTGTTCATATGGAGACCAGATATTAAGTTGCATATTTTTCTACTCTGCCCCAGCAGAGCTGTTCTAGACAAGCGTCTTGAGCATCGACAGAGTGAAATGTTGTCCTTTGAGCCGATGGTACTTCAACACTCTGAACATATTGATGCCCCACTATGTATTGACTTTTTAAACACAGTTTGACTCCCTCTTAATCCAAGGCCCACCACACTGTTTAGGATTTCATTTCATAGTTGTGGTGTTCTGCCTGTATTTAATAGATCTCTTTCCTGTAGAGAGAGGGAGGATCAGTCAAGCTTTTCTGCTCTCTTATAGGGCTTTTTATAGTCTTGTGTGTTTGTTAGCTGTGCTCCTGCTGAGTTACTGGGTGGCTCTCTCAAACTGAACATCCTAACTTCAGATTGAGTATGGAAACTCGGTTTTGAGTTCAAAGACAAATTTGGTTGACAAAACGTTGGCATCCTTCACCCATGTTAGGTCTGAGTGCAGGTTAGTGACCGAGGCTGTAGCCTTTTGAGCAGCGTTTCCACTGGACGTTGTTCTGAGCTTTTTTTCATGCCATCCTAGGGCATGTATTTGGGGAATACATTGACTTGTCAGGAGTGAAATGTTTTTCACAGGAGTGTTTTCAAAACATCTGAAAGTTGTCCTACAGTCCTGGGTGCATTAATCACCATGGTCTTGATAGACAAGACCCCTGTCTATAGAACACCAGGCAGAGATTTTTTATTTTTTCTTTTGAGACTGTAAAGCAGAGAAGCTGAGAGTGTGTTTATCAAAGGGTAGGTTCTGGTACTGGTGAAAATGTGGCTATAATCAAATGCTTAAGAGGGAGAACATGAACTCATACCAGCATGGTTATATTCTTATTTTATATTATTATTCCATACTTAGCATGTGAATGGCTTGAAACAGAGGGGCTATGGTGATGTTAAAACTCCTAAATTTGCTTTGTTCCATGCGTAAAGTTGAAACGGTACTTTCTGGGGAATGTCCTGGACATGTGCTCACTGGGAAAGGAGTGAGATCTGGAACGAGTTCTGAACCAATATCGTGTTTCAACAGAAAGCACAGCTCCTGCACACCTCTGAACAGTTCTTAACAGCAGGAATGCACTTGGAGAAGTGATACCATGTTCAGCATGGCTTTGTTTCAAGCCTTTTACTCTGTCCTGAGATGATTTGCTTTTTCTGAGCTTTGCAAAGCTTTTCAGTTTTGCCTGTATACTGGAATCCATGGAGTGGTTTGGAGGGGAGCTTTTTCCCCAAAGGAGAGCAAGTATGGTGTAAAATGCTGTGAAGAAAGAGAAGTGGGTCAGGTTTTGAAGAAAGGGAAACCAGGATGTGTTTGGAGAGAAATAGGAGTGTTCCTGGAGGCCAGGAAGGGACCCTAGGAAAAGAAGGCAGGATATTTTCTCCAATCTGCAGTTCCAAATCCAAGTGAGCCGCAGACGTCGGAGTCTGAGCAGGTCAGTATTGTGTCTTATCTGAATCTGATACTGCCGTGAATTGTTAGGGTCTCTGTTTGGAAATCACTGTTCAGGGAAGGCATGTCTGCCAGTATATATTGTTCCAGTCTGCCAGGCTTTTTTTTCCCTTCATATCCTTTCTGTGAATGTTTTTCCCACGTTAAGTTGGCAAAAGCTACTACTCTGAAGTGATCACTAACCTAAAGCTGTCCTGAGTAGTTAATGTGGGCTTAACCTGTAGATTTCTAGGTCAGTTACGGGTGTCAGGCCGAGCAGAAACTCTTAATCAATAAATGCCAGTTATCACACTCTGATTTGAACAGCCAGAATGAAACCGGAGCTGGAAAAATACTTCACTTTGTAGGCAAGAGAAAATCTTTCGGATTAAGTGCTTAGTCTCCCTGCAGCACTTGGGAAGACACGAGCTAGTTGATGGTACCCGTGGTGCTCAAAGCTGACACAAATTTATTCCCTTCTTTCCAATTGAAGGCGAAAGAGCTTGACCACAGCTTCACCAGGAGCCTTGGAACCCTGTGTCTCTTTACTTGTTGATTAGACATCAAGCATTGAAACTTTGCTTCTCTCCAGCAGCGATGCAACACCCACAAACCTAGCTCTTAGCCACTGCGCAGGAGAGTCGGTGTGTGAATGCTTTCCTTGACTAGGAAAAATATAAATTCTGCCTCTGAGCAGCTCAGGGACTTTGGGCTTGTTCATCTACCTCTGTTACGTATTTCTGCCAGCCAGTAAGAGAAATAGAATTACCTCTTTTGTGCAGTGGGACAGTTGGTGCCTCATTGACAAGGGTAAAGTCCATCCACTCTTCTGGTGGACATTAGTTACTGATCTTGAGTTGTTCAGTTAGGTTCCCTATAGCTTCATAGCCTGGAGAACTCTCTATCCCTTGCCCAGCTTGGTCTGAACTCATGATATTCTTGCTGTGCCCTAATTCCCTTTGGTCCAAATACTATATTTTTCACCTACCAAAACATTAATAAATAAATTTAAAAAAATCAACTTGCAGTTTCCCAGAGGAGCCTGTTGCTCTGGCTTCTGTTTTTAAGTTACTGTCTTAGTCAGGGCTGAGTCCCTCTTGTAGCTTCTTTTCTTTTCAACAAATTTATTTCATGCTCTTGAGATGCCCTACATCCATGTTGCTATTTATTCTGCCTTCCAAAGCGGACCGGAGAACTACGGTGCCGGTGTCGTGTCACTGTCTGAAGTCTGCTTAGACCTAGGGTGAGGATAAACCATTAGAGTGTGTGATCTCTCAAAATCTCTTTTTCAGTCTTTTCCCTACCAATTGATACTTGTTGTTGCTTGTGAAGAATAATTTTCCTCTTCCTTGCTGCTTTTCTGCAATGCCTTTGGTGTTAGCCAAGTCCTTCTTTATCTTGCAGAGCTTTGTTGGTGCCAGCAGCTTACAGGAGGAGTGCTTACTTTCGACTTTGGTGCTTTTGTTTTTGTCTTTCTGCCTCAATTTTACTCTGAAGCTTGGAGCAGAGCAGTTGCATTCTGATTTGACTCTCCATTGATCAAAGTCTCTTGTGATTTGTGTCTGTTCCTTCCCGAGAGTTGGCATCCTCTGAGCAGCAGGGGCTGATTGATAGTAATTAACTCCTTACCTGTGCATCCAGGATTCCCGCTGAAGCTGAGATATAACCTTTCACTGTGTTTTTCTTCTTCCTAGTGTCCTTCAGGTTTTGAACATTGGGTTCTGACTTCACTTCCCACCCCTGGCAGAGAAAAGAACGGAGCATGTTGGATTTGGTTTCCCTGCACACCACGCTTTGGGCGGAAGGGGCTGCCCACCTGGGAAGAAGGGGCAACCTGCATCTGGCTGCAACAGGAAGAGTTTAAAAATAATAATCCTGTCATGTGCCATGGCTCTTCCTACAAACCCAACCCTGCCTTGGACCGTCAGGAGAAAGCCTAAGATGTGCATGTCCAAAGAGGAACCCTGGTAAAAACCTCGGCCAGAAGACTGTGCCAGGAATTAGCGTTTTCCCATGGGAAGAGTTGGGTTTCTGGAGGAACCTCTCAATGGCTGTCCTCTCTCCGCTACGGCAGAAAGTCTCCCGGCGCCTGAGCCTGGCAGAGGGCTGGCTCTGCTCTCCCTTGGCTTGCTCTCTGGGACAAAACGTTTGGACGTTTTCTTTAAGCCGCCAGATGTGTGCTGGGTATCCCGCGGACTCGCAGAGCTCGTTGGTGGAAGCCCTGTGGGAAAAGGGGGACGTGATTTCAGGGGTCGGTTGGACTGTGCCCATCTCCGGAGCGCCCGTTGTCGTTCTGCACGGAAGGGTGGTGATTGCGGTGTAGAAGGTGGAACGGGAGGACATCGTGTTTTTCGCTGTGCCAACTGAGCCCCACGGAATCGGAAGCGTGTTGCCAGAAGTCCCTATGCTGTTCTCAGCACTTTCCTGATGTACCAGGCTGCTGTAAAATAAGCACAGGTGCTAATATCTGTTCCTGGGACATAAAAACGTAATTTGGGGGTTGTTTCTGATCGGTCTTACTTACAGCAGAGAAAACAGAAAGCCTGAGTGTGGCCTTAACAGAGCCCTGGTTGCTTTTCAGAAGGGCTTTTTCTATAGATGAAATATTTTTTTACTAATCTGGGAACTTTCTACAGTGAATATGAAGCCAATGTTAAGTGTGTCCCCATTAAGGTATATTAAGCATCTCTCCCTCTGAGAAGGTACCAGTGACAGACTTCTTTTTCAGAGCTGTATTAGGAACAAACACGTTCGATGTTTGATAATGTATATAATCGAGGGGAAAGAATTTGCAGGTCCCCGTGGTTTCAAACCACCTTGGGAAAGAGTTGTAAATTATTGTAATCTATATGTAAAAGTAGCTGCAAATTACGTAGAAGCTTTTCTAAACCTTTTAAAATATATATTATATATTTTAAACGAAAATGAGATTATTGGATTAAAAAAACAAAACAAAACAAAAAACAAACAACCCACCACATTTGCTGCATCTGTCCCCTTAATATCAGATAACACTACAGTGTGGGAGGGGATGGGCCTAACGCATTTTGGGCCTGGAAGCTGAGACTGTCATTGGAAAAAATGGGAAGGGCACCGCAGAGTAAGTGGGGAAAGGCTGCTCTCTCCAGAGCAGGCAGAAGGTGCCTGCATGGCATGGCTTCCGTCGCAGCTCCTCTCTCTTTCCTCAGCTGGGCACTCCTGCCAAGACAAGAGCGTGACGTGCGGGAATGCTAATCGCTAACGGCGCACTCCTCGGCTAATCCCTGAAGTAGCTGGGCTGCAGCTGAGACGTAGGACGGATTCCCTAGTCTGCTAGGGCGATGAGTGGATGGTGCTAGATCTGCTGACCCTCTGGGGAGCCCTTTCGTAGGGTGCAATCAGCTGCATTTGGTAGCTCGCTTGTTGGGTTCCCAAGGCTTTTGTTTTCTTACCGATGTTTCTGCTGCCGCTGGAAACTTGTAGGTACGCTCTTGGGGGTGTGTCTGGGATCCTGACGTCTCTTTGTTCTTGCAGAACAGAAGCAAGGAGTCAGGAGGTTAGTTCAGAGCATTAGCTGGCATGTTCCTGTTACCTTTTTGGTGTTTTCAGTGGCATGACCTGTAGGAGACGTGGTGCTTTCACGGTGTTCTTTCTGGTAGGCTTGGTCTGGCAGAAAGCCTCTCCACTCCTTTCTGAAGGTGGCAGTGGCTTCTGTTCAGAAGGTTTGTGTCATGGAGTGCAAGGAGCCACGCTGTTTCACCACCTTGTCCGCTCGATTTTCAGCATTTTCGTTTCGTTTTCATTTGAGTGGAGGTTGGAACAGAAGAGGTTTTCCTCCTTACCTGCAACCTTCAGCAGTCTTTAGCGTGCTCTGCCATCAGAGCCTTTGAATAGTTTGACTTTTGCTTTGAAGACTGCCTTCCTGGCAGACCTCACGGTGTGATACCGTTCAGATTTGCACAGTCTGCACGTCTGGCCACACCTCACCATGACAAATAAGGCACATCCTCAGATGGGATCTCAGGTCTTGCAGACTTGAGTCCTGGATGCACATTCTCACTGCGGTGAGTTCATTACACAAATGGGTAGATACCCTTTCCACAAACACCTGGTGGCACGTACCACGCAGAAGAATAGGCCGTTCTGGGCTGCAGCTGATAGATCTAGTGGGGTTTGTGGTATTTGGCACATCATATGTGCCACTGGCCAGCTTGGGCTCGGAGGGGAAATCTCGAGAGCGAAGCAGCTGCCTGTGTTTCACCGCCACGTTATCGAGGGACCACACACATCACTGGTACGTGTGGTCGTGTCGTATGTGACTCTCTAGCTCATTTCTTAGGAAAAAGGAGCCTGAAGTAATAGGAAGGACAGTATTAGTAACCAGTGCTTCAGACCTGCAAATCCTGTTTCTGGCTGGGTTGGTCTGTGGAGAAGTCGTGCTGTCTTCGGGCCGTTCCGAGGTGTTGCCTGGGTGTGACAGCACTGGGGACACGGCCTCGTCTCTAGCTGCAGAGAGCCCGGCCCTCAGCACTCGGCTGACACTCCAGGGAGATCTAACATGGTGCACAGCCTCAGTGTGTTCTGGCTGAAGGAACTGCAGCCCAGGACACCAAGGCTCACCGTGGTTGCTGCCCTACAGTGTGAGTTCATAAGAGACCCTGCCCTTTTATTCAGGAATAGAGTACCTACTTTTTTTTTTTTTCCTCCATATTCCCAGGCCAGACTCCTGGGAAGTCGTCTGTCCAGAGGACAGCACTGGAGACAGGAACATCTCTGACTCAGGCCCTGCAGTACCAGTGTGCTGACGGTGATGTCTCTGTCTCGTGGCAGACCGTGCAGATGTTCTGTCTCCTCAACACAATGGGAGCTGGCAGTGGTTGAAGAAGCCTGAGAGCTTGCTAGTGCTGAGGGTGGTGTTTGGAAGGTACAAGAGTGCTCAGTAAACCGTGAATGTAATGGTGCAGGCTCAGACAGGCAAGGTGGCTTCTTGGGTTTTATGTGCAGCAGGAGAGCTTGGATCATGGGCACAGAGAACAGGGATTCAGAGAATTCGAGAGTTCTCCAGCCCCTTCTCAAATAACTTCCTTTTCATAAACTTTGAGCTTTTCTATCCCATAATATTTCCTCATAGGACACAGGAGACTTTAAAGTTCCTAAACTGCTGCTTTATGAAACCCTGTACCTGGCAGGGGGTTGCTCAATATTTGTCCTTTTTTTTTTTTTTTTTTTTTTGTATTCTGGCCCAAAGTATTTGCTGCTGAGTTCAGGATAGTGTCTTGATGTATCTTCATTCAGCATTAGCACCACAGGCCCCGTGCTTGTGGGCTGGTTTTTGCTCTAACGAAGGATTGGGCTGGGATTTCGAGAAGAGCTGTGAGCTGCACGAGGAGGGAGGGGGCCAGTCACGCGGGGAGTGGGCAGGGGAATCTTGGCATGAAACCTTACATCGTGTCCTATGTGTTTTCCTTGCCCTCAGCTTGGGTAACAGCTTTATTCATCTCTAGAGAATCAAATGCCATCTTTCACAGTGTGAAGCCACCGTGCAGCTCTGGGCCAGGAAGGATTTGGGTAACTCGGCCCATGGATGGAGCCTTGTAAGAGGCAAACTTGTTGCTTTTATTTACACCTGGGTTTAGCGAATTGCTTGAGCCTTCTTTATAATTTAAGCGTATTCTCCAGTACTCCCAGCTTCCTGTGAGAGCTTGGAATATCGAAAGCTTCTTGGAGCACTTCATTTTGCTTTTTGGTGTATTGAAAAACACATCGTCCCCTACCCTGTGCTGCTTTAAAAACAGCAGTGGAATCATCCTGGTGAGAGGAATGAAAGCAGTAGGAGCATTCCAGAACCCAAGTGTAATTCATAAACAAGGCTCATACTAGAAGCAAGTAGCACTAATCAGCTTTTCCAAAGGAAATGCCTAGAAAGCTTTTATGTAGATCATAATTTGTTAATTTTCTTACTTAGTTGCTTATTTATAGCCACACTGTAATGCATCAGGGCTAGCCTTGCTCCAGGAGTGAGAAACCTGTGTCTGGTGCCACAGACAGGAGTGCCTTGGGAGTGGTGTCCTGGACTGTCAACAAAAAAAAAAAAAAAAAAGCAAGTTTGGACCCATTATCCAAAAAAAACCAAACCCAAAACACAACAAATCGATCAACTCTGGGACATAATCATGAACGAGGATAGTTTAGGGTTTGCCTCAGTTGTATGTTTAATGAAAAACATGGCCTAATTGATGTGGGGGGAAGCAAGGAAGAGGTGTCTCCTGAAGCCTGAACGAGCTGTCCGTGTGAGAGCTCGGTAGCACGTGGTGACCCGTTACCACAGCTGCTTGCCCTTCAAGAAAGGGATCCCCTCTCTTCAGTAGCCTTTACGTCTCTCTGCACCTCGATGTGTCCATAGTAAATGGAAAGCAATCTCGTAAGGAATCAAAACTGCCTTTAATAGCGTGGTATAAAGGAGGGGGAAGAGGCAGCTGAAGGTGAAAGAGCTGCTGGTGTTGCATTGACGACTCTGCGGCCGAGGCAGCGTTAGGATGTGGTAGAAGGGGATGTTTGCGGCTGGTGCTGCGGCGCTCAGGGTAGCGCTACCCTGTGATGCTTCCCCGAGGTGTCTTGAGAGGTTTGGCTACGTGGGAGATGGATCACTTCTGAAAGGAGCCTTCATAAGGCAAGGGGGGTGATTCTGGGAACTGGTGCTTCCAGCACAGTGGAGTCTTCACCTGCTGCAATCCCAGGGAGGGTTTCTGCATTGCTAGCACAGACCTCTGCCGCGCACGGGGCAGGCACCGCTAGCTGACATAGTTTCCACCCCATCCTCTCCGCACTCTTTCACTCAGTGCTCACAATAATATATGATTTATTATTTTTTTTACATAATAAATCTCTGCTTTTGTTTGCTCTCCGTAGCAATGTAACTTCTGAACCATTAAAAGCTCTTTGTTACCATCTGTGCTAGCAAGACTATAGATTGTGCTAGACTAGGGGGGAATGTTTGACAAATAAAAACCTGTAATCCTCTGTTCTGTCTCTCGTGTGGTTTGTTCTGTTTCCCTGGTGAGGACCGGTTAGTTTTTTCCTTGCCCTTGGCTCCTTTCCTCTGCCCTCCTCACCTGTTAAGGCAACACTTTAGTGAAATGCCCTCCTTTGGCCAGAGGTGGAAGGGTGGCTGTGACAGCCCGCAAAGGTTCCGGTGTGCTCTGCAGTGTGTGGAGCCCCTGGTTACGCTTGCTGCAGCGTTGTGTGGGGACTCAGGGGGCTTACAAGCCCTAAAACTGACCCTGGAGAGTTTTAACTTCTGCAGGACTAGTCTAGAGCCATCCTAGCCCCTTCATTCCGTGCCCTTCTAGACCTGAGTGTCAGCAACTCTACCACTTATCTCTAGGAACAGAGAGATGGATTTGCTGCTGCTCTCTTCTTTCAGCCACCCAATCCACAAGCAGATGCAGACAATTAGGACAGGTGAGCACGTGAGTGAGCTTTCGTCTTTGCGTACCCCAAATTCCCCATCGGAAAGAGGAAGGTCGACTACAACTGGGCACCATTTTTGATATTGGCAGGGAACAGCTTGGAGCTGCCCATCAAAGGGGACATGAGTGTCAGAGTGGAAACCAGGAGATGATCATTCCAGGGGGCTGCTCAGGGGTGGGTGAGGGGGTAAGAGGCCTTTGGGGGCAGGAAAAGGCTTCAGGTAGATACCTTAAGCAGTCCTTCTGTGACATGAGGCCTGTAGGAATGCAGATACAGCAGATACGGTCTGAGCCAAGTGGAGCATCTTGTGAGTAATGTGGTGGAGCCTTTGAATCAAAACAGTGTTGTTCCCACTGGTCTGCTTTTTTAAAGCTGGAGTGAGGTTGGAGAATGTCCTGTCCTTGTCTGCTGTGGAGGTGCTCCATGCCCCTCAGCTCGGGAGAGGTCTTGCAGAAGATGAGGCTGGTTCAGAGTGTCAGTCACTTTGGAGTGGAGGCAGGTAAGGAGATAAAAAACAGGAATGTAGAGCAGATTCCATTGGCCTGGTTGGACACATGGAGAGCAACTCAGGGATGTTTTTAAAACTGCTGAGAAGAAAATATTCATGAAATTGCCCGGTATGTGTATGGCCAGAAGACTTGCCTTCAAAGCCTTGGATACTCAATATCGGATAAAGGATACCATTGAACAACAGTAGTGTTCAAACCGCTGATGTAACAGTTATTGCTCTGAAAGGGGTCTTAAGGCTCCTGCTTCAAGATTTAAGCCAATCTCCAAAAACGGGGGATTTGGAGAAGATCTTTAGGGGGGCCTGTTGCAATAGGACAAGGGGAAATGGTTTTGAACTACAAGGGGGTAGAGTGAGACTAGATACAAGGAAGGAATTTTTTACAATGAGGGTGATGAAACACTGGCAGAGGTTGTCTGGAGAGGTGGTAGAAGTCTCACTCCTGGAAATACTCAAGATCAGGTTGATGGGACTCTGAGCAGCCTGATCTAGCTGAAGGTGTTGGAACCCGCGGGGGTTGGACTGGATGACCTTTGAAGGTCCCTTCCAACCCAAAGCATTCTATGATTCCTTCTAGGATGGTAACTTGGCTCACTGCGCAGGGATGAAAGTAGAAGGCAACCGACTTCAGGGCGTTCTGGCCCTGAGATCACGTGGGGATGTTTTGTTGTTGGAGAGCTGAGGTTGGCAGTCTCTCCTGGCCTTGCCAGCAGCTGTGCTCATTTCTGGTCAGGGTTGACAGCACATGGAGCCCTTTGTTGTGCTGCTGTGACTGGCGCTCGTTCTGCAAACCGGAGCCGCCACCCTGGCTCCTGTAAGGCCAGTTCTTCATGCGCAGCGTGAGACAGGAGGCGAAAGGGGACCTGGTTTGCGTCTCCTGGGGACGGGCAGCCCTTTGCCCTCAGCCAGTGCCGTGCTGTTTTTGCTTTCTCCCTTCTCTCTCCCCAGCGGTGCGGGATGATGGTGGGTGGTGAGGATGCCGCTGCCGGGAGCGCGCTGGGAGCCAGGCCCGGGCTGCACAGAGCTGCAGATGCCCAGCTCGCTCCGGGAGCGCGGAGCCCCACAGAGAACTGGCTGCAGGGGCTCGCCCCAGCCCTGCAGGTGACAGAGCTGCTTTCGCAGCGGCAGAGAAAAGGCTGGCAAAACAGCTGGCAGGCAGCCAGGCTGCTCCGGTCGGTCGGTCAGCGCGCTGTGGCTGACGGTGAGCAGGGCGCCCAGCTGCCCCCATCTGTGCCCAGCTCTCACTGGGGCTAAATGATGGTACCGCAGTGCCCGACTCAGCACTGTCGAGCCAAGCCTGGTGGCAGCTGTGCCAGCACCAGTCATCCTGGCACTGGTGATGCTGTCCTGGCACCAACACTGACTCAGCTGGTACTGTCCAACACCAATTGTCCTGGCATTTTACTGCCTAGGCACCAGCTTGGCCCAGTAAAAGCTGGCACAGCCCCAGTGCAGGTTCCTCCAGCCTGTACGACATGGGGGGCACCTGCGGCAGGGCTGGGGAAAGAGCAGGTCCTGGTTTCTAGCCTTGCTCACTGAGCACCTCCTTTTGTGAGTGTGAGCAAAATGCTTCTTCCTCAGCTGGAGAAGCAGCACCCACACCTTGCCCACCTGCGGCCAGGTACCTGGAAGGGAAGAAGCCAGCTCCTTCTTCCAGCACACTCCACTTTGCTGGAGCACCACAGTCCCTTGAAAACTTTCCCTCTTTTCCTTTTGAACATGCAGTGCTGCAGGAGTTGCTCATCTGAGCATGGGAGGAGTACATCGCTGAACTGTGCAGGATGGGTCCAAATTCCGTGACCAGCTGCTGGCCTTGGACCAGAGCTGTTGGTGCAGGACCACTCCGCAGCTGGGAACATTGGGATTGCTGGAGCTGGAGCCATCTCAGGGCTGTGGTCAGCCAGGCACTCTGTCCTGCCTTCAGTTTGGATCCCCTCCCCAAAGTCTGGCACAAACAAATCATGCATCCATGTCAAACAATATATTTATAGCAAAAATAGGCTTTTTCTATAGCTTCCATAGATGAAGTTTTCTCCCCGTACATTTACGCAGTAAACAGGTTGTCTGAAGCAGCGTGCGCTGGGATGACTTGACAGCTGTCCTTGCTTCAGGCTCCCACTTATCCTGGGTGGCCTGATTTCCCTTTCATGGCTACTCTCTGGAGTCTGGACCAGATCCCTCGTACCTCCCATCCAGAGGCTGCTGCCCCAGCAGGGAACAGCCGTGGGACAGAGGGGAGCAGTGATGGATACGTACTCCTGCCTGCCAGGCAGAGGGCAAGGCTGCTGCACAGGCTGCCTCTGTTAAAATGGGGACAGCTCAGGGAGTTCCACCCAGTCCAGGTTGAAGGAGAAGCTTCCTGTAGCTCACGTGTGCTGACTGCAAGCTCTTCCACAGTGCTGTTAAACAGAAAGCATGGGCACAGGACCTCAGCCCTCACGGTGGTAAGAAGATACAAGCCATGTTAACTCAGGAAGCCTCTCTTGTTTCTCCTGCACCTCCACTGACAGGAGGCAGAGGAGGGGCTTTGAGGCAAGCTCCCCAAGGACTGCCCAAAGTCCCCTGCAGAAACCTCCAGAGCCTAAACACTGTCAAAGACCTTCTCACTGCGCTGTCAGAGAAGGCAGAGCACTAGGGCACCCTGCCACCAAGAGCTTCACAGTTTGGAGTTCACCCGGGTCATTGCTTGTCCATCCCAGAGGGGTTTGGCACATAGCCCTAAAGGGCGGGACACGTGGGCAGCAAGCGCATCCCCTCCTTGTCCCAGGCTGGGGAAGGGCCCTCGCTTGGAGCCAGTGTTCCTCCCTGCCTGGCTGTGCAACTCAGGATATCGAAACACACCCACGAGCCGGCCACACCGTTCCCAAATGAGATGCATCCCCAACGAGGCTGGTTGCCGAAGGGTGGCTTGCAAATGGGGCAGCTGCTGCAGCACAGGGAGAGAAACCAGCTCTCCCTTTGCCCCCCCTGCAGCAGCCAAGAGTCCCACAGGAGCTTTTGCTCACCAGGGAGCAGCCCCTTAAACCGGCCCCGATCCCCTCCTGCCTCCCTCTCCCCTTACATCTTTGGCAGTCCTCCTTGGACATGTTCAAGTCTCCAGCATCACACCAACATCTCAGCAGCACGGACTTGCCTCACAGTTTGGTAATTGCACGTAACAGGGGCCACTTGAGCGAGCCCCACAAGGTGGGGGGTGCAAGAACAAGACAGTCAGGTCCACTAAATCGAGTAATCCCTTGCTGTCTGTCCCAGCATGACGGGTCATGCACGAGTCCAGGGAGACAGGACGCTGCCCAGCCCTAGCGCCGCGCAGCTCCCCACTGTCTAGGAGATCATGTACTGGGTGATGGCCTGCAGTGCGTACAGCAGCTCGGCCTGCATTCGGGCTTCCAGGATGAGCAAGTTCACGTGGACCTAAGAGAGAAGCGAGAGAGGTTCAGGCAGCCACAGCGTGCAGCGATGTGATAAAGCGCCCAGTTGGGCTACCGAATCTTTTGGCGAGGGACAAAATGCCAATAATTTTCCAGCACAGGCAGCTGCCCTTTCTCCCTCCTTCCAGTCCTGCAGGCTGTGGCTGCCTCCCAGAGCCACGTGCTGGGGAGTCCCCAGCACACTCAGCACCAGCACGCTGGGTTGGCACCGGCGCAGTCCCTGCCACCCACAGCAGCCACTCCTGCGAGTTACAGCTGGACCGAGGGCTCGTCTGAAGGCGCTCACTGATGGCCTTGGAGATCCCCATGCCGCTGGTGGCCCTTGTGCTCATCACGCTGTGGGCAGTCCCATGCCATGCTAAGCCAAACTCCTTACAACCAGTTCCCATTTTCCCCCCGACCTGTCTCAGACTGATTTGGTGTCTGAAAGGTTTCCCATCCACTCCCAGAAGCACCCCAGCCTGCAACCCTGCCCACTCCTGGCCCCACCACAACAGCTCAGAGCCAGCGGCTGGCTGTCCCACCTTTTCACTGTGCTTGAACTGCTTCCAGAACCTGTCAAACATTTCCGAGTTTGTCTTCTCTGGGTAGCAGGTCACGGTTTTAATGTAAACTTTGAGCATTCGCTCCAGAAGCTGATTCACTTCTGCATAGTCATAGTCATCATACCTGTGGGGAGCAGAGGAGCAAGTCACAGCCAGCACTGTTGTCCCTACAAAGCACCTCATCTGTGGTCTGCCCGGGGCACGGCCCAGCTGCAGGGCAGGGGGACACATGGCAGTGGCCACTAGGCACTGAAGTGCCCTGCCCTGGTTAGAGAAGCCGAGTATCTCTTCCACGCCTGGCCCAACATCCAGGCAGGCGATTCACCTCCATCTCTTTTCCAAGCCCATCCACAAGACAGCAGTGCCCTACCCTTCTCCTTCCTGGGTCAGCTCAGTTTTCTCCCCCGGACCGCAAGGTTGGTTTTCCTACCTAATGCCAAACATGCAGTGGATGTAGTTCCAGACGCCCCGCTTGAAGACAGAGGGTTCACAGCCCTGCCGCTTGGCCATGGCACTGCTCTGCAGACCATCCACCATCCGGAACTTCTCATCCAGGAGATGCCCGATGTCAGAGTAGAGCCGGTTGACCAGCGAGAAGCCATGGTCTTCCCAAGAGTAATCCTGTTGGGCACAGCAAGAGGCTTTTGCAACTACAAAAGGAGCGCAAGGGCACGTTCCCAGGAAGAAGGGCTGGAGACCTCGGCACGCAGCAGAATTCAGTAGGTTTGCTACGGGAGCAGCCCCGCCACAAACTACAACATCCCTCACCAGGGAGCTTCTGAATAGTTTGGACCCTTGCCTCCGTGAGGGCAACGTGAAGAAATCGGCAGCCCTCGGGGACAGAAGTCACTGGTTTCCTCCCCTCTCCCTAGGCCTAGTGGGGCAGGTCCCCTCTCGCAGCAGTTCGCAAAAGCGGCTGCACCAGATCCGGGCCGCGCGGGTACCCTCGCGACCGTCCGCTCCCCACCAGCAGCGGGGAGGAGAGGAGAGGTGGCAGCCCAGGCTGTCGGCCGCCGAGAGAGCAGGAACCTCACCTGGATTCTGAATACCTGCGTCTGATCCTCATCGCGCCGGGCAAAGTCTTGGTATCCGAAGTCAGGGTCCTGCGTGTAGCACGCGAGATTGGTGGCGCCGGCGACTTCCCCGTTGGTATCAGCGGGAGGGGAGAGCCCTGCAGACGGGTCAGAACGATACTTGGCTGCCCTGTTACCAGCGGCAGCAGGTATTGAAAGCCTTGCTGTGCCTCTTTGGGAAGTGCCATTGCCTTCTTCCCCACCCCGCCGGCATCCCAGGAGCCCCTCTCTGAACCACACATCACAGAAGATGTAAGTATAGACCTGGGGGAGCAACACCTAGGCGTGCCACATGACCTCCCATCCTGCGCATCCGCCTCCGCTCCCCGCTCCTCACCTTCCTCTCGATCCTGCTGCAGCAGCCTCATCTCCTCCCTGCCCTCGGTCTCCACGTGGATCCGCTGCACGCGTTCCCGGAGGGAATCCAACTCCATGCAGGAGTCCAGAGACTGCACAGACACACGCTCGAGGGTGAGGGCATCGGTCTCGGCCGTGCCCCCATCCCCCCACAGACCCACCCCCAGGGGCTCACCCGCTTGCGGTTGATGCGCAGCAGTTCCTGGCCGCAGCCGTTGCCGGCGGTGGCTTCGCAGAAGCACTGGTTCCCAGGTGACAAGGGCTTCAGCGAGCCTCGGCCCCCGTGCCCCTCGTCCTGCTCGCAGCCACAGCCGAACACAAAGCTGGCGAGCGCGTGGCAGTGAGCCAGGAGGACGACGGCGTGCACCAGCTCTGCCAGAGACCAGCTCCACTCGCTGATTTTCAGCAGCTTCTGCAGCACACGGACAGAGCAGCGATGCAAAGGCGGGCAGGGTGCCGGCACCCCCTGGGGATGCTGCTGTCCCCCACCGCCGCCCCGGTCCCCGGCTGACAGGGCTCCCCCAATACCTCAATGTGCTCCTTGGTGATGAGCCACGGCCGGTGTGCCAGGATCTTGTTGATCTCGTTGAGGTTGCGGAGCTTAGGGGGGATGAAGTCGAGGCCGCGCAGCCACTGGGGATCGCCCCCCGCCCGCAGGAACTGCAGCACGTGCAAGTTCACCAGGTATCGGCACTGGTGCCGGGCAGCTGCCTGCAAGAGCAGTAAGTCAGCATCCCTACACTGCGCTGGCGGGAAAGGCATCCTAGGACCCCACACCCACCTCTCACCCAACCTCCAGGATATCATGATTTTGGCCTCTGCAGAGAAGCCCGTGGCACAGGCTGTTCGGTGGAGGGAGAACAGGGAGCTTCGTGGGGCTCGGCAGAGCCCCGTGTCCCCTCTGGCAGCTCCTAGCAGGGCTCACCATGATGGCAATGTAGTGCCGGCAGTCAAAGGGCAGCGGGCCATCCATGTGCATCAGGTAGTGCTGCATCTTCAGGAAGCTGTCGAGGTACTGTGGGTGGTAACCCATCTGCTGGGTCACTGCCTCCAGCCGTCCTCGGTTTGCCAGCACCTTCACGAAGAGGAACTGGGGACGTTCGGGGTCGCTGCCGGACATCTTCACTACCTGCGTGGAACACGCTCTGCTTAGCTCTCCCCAGAGCTGCCCCCGCTGCAGCAGCCCACCCCAGCCAAGCCCAAGATCTCTGAGAGACTGGGATCCCCTCTCCCAGCTTGGTGCTCCCAGATGGACAGAAGCCACTGCAGAGGGTTTGGGTAGGGGACCTGGGCAGAAGCACTGCTTGGTGGGGTCACTGCTAGTGGGAGGATGGGTTGCAAGAAACGTAGCTTGGTCTCTGCCTGGGAGAAAGCACTGCCTGGTAAACAGAAGCAGAGGGCAAACTAGGAGTGATGCTTCCTCACAGCCTTAGAGGTGAATGCAAGGCCGGAGCGGGAGAAACATGACAGATGAAAGGCCTTGCAGAATGGAGCAGCCCATCAGGCTTACTGCCGGGGCCCTGTACTGCCAGCACCGAGCCCTCTCACCCAGCACTGTGACACGGGGAGAGCTGTGGAGCCAGCGGAGCTGCTCCCAAGCTCCTGCTCCGGCAAGACAAGGGGAACACAATGTCCCGGCACTCAGCACATGGCCAGGAGCACACGGAGGGGCTCAGAGGTATTCTCACGCACTGCCCAAAGAAACAGGTCGTGCAGCACACGGGTATGTGGCACAGCTGGCACCAGGTGCAACCACTGGTGACAACACAGATGGGCAACTCGGCGAGACAGGTCCATACACACCCAGCAGCAGCCACCCCAGCCCTGTGCTAGTGCCCCAGCGTGAGCCACACCATCCCAGTTCCTCCCAAGAGGGTGGTGGGAGGAGAGGGCAGGGGATGTGCAAAAGGCACCCGGTCAGCTGCCATGCCCCAACGGTCTCATCACCACACCTCCTACCCAACAGCAGGGTCTGCATCCACAGCCTGCCCGCACCGAGGCGTGGGCATAGCAGGAGCTCAGCCTTGTCACACAGAAAGTCACGGCTCCCGCTCATGTGCGGGAATCCAGGCAGCACCCTCAGATGAAGGGAGTGCACCTCTGAAGTGCTAGGGTCTGAACCCCAAGCCCTGAAGTGAACTTGACATCTGGATGAATCTCACAACCAGGTCCAAGGGGCTAAGGCTGCCCAGGTGCCTCCTGTTACAATCAAGGGCAAGACTGGGCTGGCCTCTGTGTTTGCCACCAAGAAGATCTTTTAGCTCCACTGCTGCCTGTGACCCAGTAGGTGTTGAGTGGTGGGGACACGTGTCACACCAGACCTTGGTATGAGGGATGGGCCCCTCTGTTGTAAGAGGACCAGCCAGGAGGGGAGGCCAGGCCAAGCACACCCTGAAGTGCTGAGAATTAAAGTAGAAATGGGAAACAGCTGCCAGTTAGGTGGTGAGTAGAGGGTGGAGATAAAAGGCCAGGACAGCCCCTGATTGAGCTGCTGCTGCTGCTTGGAGGGGTTTGTGAGAAGGAGTCTTGTGGAGTCAATGAAAGAGCCAAGGATAATGAGGTAACAGATTGGGTGATTTATCTTTCTGGTATTTATCTGGTTGGTTTGTGCCTGGCTGTGCTGGGATATGGGGCATGGTTGATGTCTCCTTGTGTTGTCATATTTTTGGCTCAGTTTGCCTTTACTTCTGTTGTGTCACCTGCAGTGAGAGGGTTTATTGCTTCATTGGTTCCCCTGGTTGTTGGCCAGACTACAGCATTTTTGGGGTCCATAGAAATAGATAATAAAACCTGCGTGAGTTTCTGTGTGTGTTTTCTGCTGATGGCTGTGGCCTTTTTGCTGTAATTGGCAAAACAGCCTCCCATCTTGGGCTTGAACCAAAACCTCACCTGGAAGCAGCTGGCCCCACTGACACTGCTGTCCTCTTCCTCCCACCCATCTCTACGGTGCAGTCACCCGAAGGCTGGTGATCAGGGTACAGCGACCACGGTGGCATGGCAACAAACCAGGAGCATGTCTGCAAAGCAGCCCCTGCTCCACCATGACTTTGCCGGATAAAAATATTGGCCGGATGGCCTGGCCCAAAGAGTTGTGGTGAATGGAGTTAAATCCAACCAGCAGGCGGTCACAAGTGGTGTTCCTCAGGGCTCAGCACTGGGGCTTGTTCTCTTTAATATCTTTGTTAATGATCTGGATGAGAAGATTGAGGGCATCCTCAGTACATTTTCAGATGACACCAAGTTAGGCAGGTGTGTAGATCTGCTTGAAGATAGGGAGGTTGTACAGAGGGATCTGGGCAGGCTGGATCAATGGGCCGAGGCCAACGGTGTGAGATCCTGCTACGGGGTCACAACAACCCCAGGCAGTGCTACAGGCTTGGGGAAGAGTGACTGGACAGCTGACTGGTGGAATAGGACCTGGGGGTACTGATAAGACAATGGGCTAAATGTGAGCCAGCAGTGTGCCCAGGTGGCCAAAGCAGCCAACAGCACCCTGGCCTGCATCAGAAATCGTGTGGCCAGCAGGACTCTAGGGAAGTGATTGTCCCCTTGTACTCAGCACCGGGGAGGCTGCACCTTGAATGCTGAGTTCAGTTTTGGGATCATCACTCCAAGAAGGACATTGAGATGTTGGAGCGTGTCCAAAGATGGGCAACAAAGCTGGTGAAGAAGGGTCTACTGAACAAGTCTTGTGAGGAGCTGCTGAGGGAACTGGGGCTGTTTAGCCTGGAGAAAAGGAGGCTCAGGGGAGACTTTCTTCTTCTTTACAACCACCTGAAAGGAAGTTGTAGTGAGATGGGGGTTGGTCTGTTCTCCCAAGCAGCAAGCGATAGAATCAGAGGAAACGGCTTCAAGTTGTGCCAGGGAAAGTTTAGGTGGGATATTAGGAAACATTTCTTCCCAGAAAGCACTCAAATGGGCTGCCCAGGGAAGTGGTGGAGTCGTCATCCCTGGAGGTGCTTAAAAGATGTGTACGTATGGTGCTGAAGGACATGGTTTAGTGGTGACCTGGCAGTGTTGGGTTAACAGCTGGACTTGATCTTAAAGGTCTCTTCCAACCAAAACGATTCCATGGTTGGTCTGTGACCCTGGGTTGTCACTGCCAGTCAGGACACATGCATCGCCCTTGGAGCTCTGACCAGGAACCCTGATGCTCCACACACCTCACCTTGCCAGCAGCTATCTTGCCAATCGGAGAGCTACAAGAACCTTTAATTTCTGCAGCAGCTTGGCATGCCACCACCAGCAAGGATGGCAAAGCTGCAGGGCATGGAACGGAGCACCCCAGGGTGAGGGGAAGGCAGAGTGGGGTTGAGCCCCACAGCAGCACGAAGCAGCCACACACACAGAGGAAGTGCAGGTAGCACCTTTGGTTATTTTCTACCATCCTGTACTTCTCATGAGAACACCATCACTCAGATGCCAAGAGATTACTACTTGATGCCATTTGGAGCTTCCTCTTTACTTTTGGCCAACCAGGTCCAAAGAACACCCAAACCCCAAATTAAAATGGGGAGGGATGAAGAGCACTAGCTTCCTGAGCCATGGGAGAAGGTATAAACCAGAAGTGATTGGCTAAAGTACGTCACAAAGTCCCTCTCCTCAGGGAAGTGAGCTGTCCTGAGGACACCCAAGGGGCTAAAGCCACTGGTCATCCCCTTCTGGTGGGCAGAGGTAAAAGAGCCAGGTGCCCTTCTGCTCCCCCCATAGGAAAGTGATCCCCAGTGAAGAGCTGTGTGACCAGCTTGATGCTCAGCTTCCAGGCTGCCAGGTCTCCTCTCTACATCTTCAGGTGATGATGGAGTGAGGGACCAGGCAGACATGGGTTGGAAGGGGAGGATGCAGGAATGTGCAGGGCAGGCCCCCACCTCATCTCTCATCCCCATGCTGGGCTTTTCGGCCTGCTCCCCACGGCACCAGCTCAGCCCAAGGTCTCTCCTGCTGTCAGCACCAGCCACATCCCACCGGCCTTGCCTCCCCAGTCTCTCTCACCATCCCCAGTGCCACCTTCCTCGCCCTCTCTGGCCATCACCCTCCTCCTCCTCCCCTGCACCCACTCAGCAGCCCTGGGCAGCGGGAGCATCACCCGCCTCCCTCCCCAGTGAAAGGCTATTGTGTGTCCAAGCTCTTGGAACCTCAATAGTCATCTTGACCTCTCACCCATCGCCAGCCTCACCCCCTCCCTGCCCGGGCAGGTGCCGTCGGGGAACGAGGTCCCAAACCTGTCCTGCCAGCCCATCGACGGGCAGCAGTTTGGATGTAAAGCAGGCAGGAGGATGGAGGAGCCCAGCCGGTCCTGCGCCCTGCGACTGAGACCTGCCGGAGACGGGCCAGGGGACTCAGCCCCGCTCCCTCTCCCGCCCCCGCCCAGCCGAACAATACTCGGCGGTGTGAACCCCGCCAGCCCTCGGGGTTCCATCCCTCCGTGAGACCGCGGCTCCGCCAGGGATGCTCGCTGTGGACAAGGTCGCGATTGACACCTTTCGCCCGCCCCGGCCCTAGGTCTCAAGGGGACAGGGGAAGTTCTAGTGCTCATGGCACCGGCACTCATGGAGATACCGGGCCCGGCGCCGGTGGCCGGTAACCGGGGCCCCATTGTGCGGGCGGCGGCGGCGGCG
>VWZK01018814.1:82591-128024 GCA_013396935.1 Baryphthengus martii | reverse complement strand
CGCCGCGCTGCCCGTACCGAAACCCGCGGCTGCGGTGAGATCCGAGAGGGCGGGGCTCCAGCGGCGCTTCTCGCCGACACCGGGAGCCGAGCCGTGGCGGAGTCGGCGGTGCTGGGGCCTTTATTGCAGCAGGAAAAGCCCCGGCGCGGGCAAAGGAGCAGCGAGACCCCCGGGGGGACAGTCGGGCTTGCCCGGATGGATCCCCGCGGGCGACACGGTGGCCTGGTGTGTGAGCGGGCACGGGCGGGACGCAGAAATAACAACAAAACCGAGCGTGAAATGCAAAGAGTAAATTTTACTTTCATTACTTCACTGGCCAGGGAATCCCCCAAGCAGCCCCTGGGCAGAGGCACAGGAGCGGGTACACAGGCACGGCGGAGCATGGTGCATGCTAGAGATCGGCCGGCCTGCTTGGTTTGCCTGGTTATCGGATTCTTGGAGGTGCATGGATTTTCCCCGGAACAAGGCAGGAATCTCAAGCATGTTCAATAGGGTGCCTCTAAGTCTATCACAGGCCGATGTTAGCTAAACGTAGATGTTCTACTCAACAAGCACACAAGGCTAAACAATAATTGGTATGATATATACGTGGCTTTCTATGCCCCAGCTGCAAGTCGCTTGAGTATTTACAATCCTTCTTGCCAATCTTCCATTATTTTCACACGCTTGGCCCTTGTGGCTCTTGGAGCTCCTTAGCCCCCACATCCCCATTATTTGGCTGGTGGCTCCCGCCTGCTTGGCTGCAGCTGGGCTTGGCAGCAGCTAAGGCTGGGCCCCTGCACACAGTAGGGTTCACGGTGGCATGTCACTCTGCCCTCCTGGACACCCCAAGGACAAAAGAGTTGCTGGCACACGGAGCAGCGTGCCCAGTGTGCCGCAATCCACCCAGAGCAGCACCCAGTGCATCCAACCCATCACGTGCATGCAACTGATAGCGCCTCCAGGGTGCTACGGACTGCACCGTGCGCACCGAGCGGCGCGCCCGCCGCAGCATCCAGTGCACCCAGCACTCACCCAGCACGCCGCAGCACACCCAGCGTTCTGCAGGGCAGTACAGCTGCTGTGTTGGGGGAGGCTGGCTGAGTGGGGCAGGGAGCAGCGCTCGGGGTGCCAGCGTTTGGAGGAGGCAGAGTGGGAGCAGGAAGCAAGGCCTTCAGAGCGCCGAGGTTTCAGGCAGCGGGGGTGCGGAGCGTGCAGGGTACAGGGTTGCAGGGGCGCTTCACACTCCCACATAGCTGTTCTTGGAGGGGTTGTCCTCATGGCGGGCAGCTGGGGCCCCAAGTATCACCGATGGCAAGCGGTTGCTGCTCTCGCAGAGGTGCTTGTGGTTCTTTGGGGGACAGCTCGCTCACATAGCAGATGCTCTCGCTGTAGTTGGGCTTGAAGCTCTCCACGACATCTTTGGGGACTCCAGCCCATTCCTCCAGGGAGCAGAGTGAGGTGAGAGGAGCCACCGCACAGCACAACCCCAACCCCGTGGGGCAAGGGGTGAGCCTGGGGCAGGGCTGCCCACAGCTGCCTTACCTGGAAGTTGCCGTTATGGGTGATGAAGAGCTCGTCGAATTTCTTGCTAGGGTTGGGGATTCGGGGCATGAGGATGACCCACACCCTGCGCAGGAGAGACGTGTCAGAGGGGAAGCGCCCCAGCGCCGCTGCCCACCACCAGCCCCCCACGCTCACCTTTCCATGCGCACCAGCAGGACGACAAGGACCAGCAAGAGTACGAAGGAGGCGATGGGGATCAAGACCATGTGGATCCAGAACCAGTGCAGCTGCTCCTCCAGTTCACCTGGAAGAGCCGGGATGACTCAGACCCCTGGCCAGCACACTGCCGTGGCAGCGGAGTGGGCACACCGGTGGCTCTTCATGAGTGGCCATGGGAGCTCCAGGTGCATTGGAGGAGCAACTGCACTGGTTCTGGATCCACACGGTCTTGATCCCGTTTTCCACTTGCTTAGCCACCCCTTGCCTGACGAGCCCCACCACACCCCCTCCCATCCCGTCGTGCCATAGCCTGCAGGACCTACCTTTGCTGGTGGAGTTGCTGCCCCAGACCACGGGGACGCTCCACTCACTCCAGAGTTGGGTGCTGCCGCAGTAGCTGTTGATCTTGCTGCGCACGTAGAAGGTGTAGTACTTCTCATAGTCCACACTGGGGAAGGAGAAGACGTCTCCTTTCACTCGGTGCTCCTGCAGAGACATGGGCCACGCAATGAGGGTCGGCAGTGCTACGGAGGCTGAGGCACAGCTCACCCCCGGGCACAGCCGTGGGGGTGCCGCATCCGGGTGGCTCTCACCGTCCAGCTGGTGTCCTTGTTGCTCTTGTACTTGACGGCATGTTCCAGGCACTGGGCTTTGGGGTACAAGGAGGTCCAGGTCAGCTGCAGCTGGTTATTGCTCATGTTACGAATGGTCAGGTTGACAGGTGCCTCTGGTTTCACTGCAAGGCACAGGTGGTGTCCGGTGAGTGCCATTCCCATGCCCTGGTGGCCATGATGCCAGCTGGGACCTGATGAGGCAGCTCTGGGGACCCACAGCCCCACTCCTGCTCCAACAGAGGCCCCACAGAGGAGAGTGGGTGGCCCCCACTGCTTCATACCCAGGTCCTGCAGCTCCATGCGCTTGCTGGGGATCTCCAGGGTCCTGCCACCGAGACTGGCGTTGATGAGGACATGGAAAGGCTCGAACTGGATGATCTCACTCTGGTTGAAGTGGCAGCCAACGTTGATGCCCCGGTCCTGCAGGTAGTGCTTGCACTCCACCACGGGGGACATGTTCTCATACCTGTGCCGCAGCAGGTTACCAGGGTTCCCCGAGATTCTGCACGCTCCAGCCCTCACAGGGACCCCCCTCCCCAGCACATCCCATCTTGCTTTCCCCAGAGACAGAGCCTCCCCCTCCCTGGCCTTAGAGAAGAGGAGCAGGCTGATGCTGAGACCAGCAAGGGGCCTCCTATGTGGGGACCCACCAATGGACACTGCTGTGGGGCCGGCTGAGGGCCGGGGCACCTACCAGTAGTAGAGGGAGTAGTTGGCTGTGAGTATCTCTCTGGTGCCCCACGTGCAGGTCATGTACTCCTCGTTGAAGAGGACGCACTCCACCCCTGCAAGGGAAAGACACCACTGGACACTGCAGCGGTGGACGGCTGTGCCAGGGCCCAGGGACGCAGCAGGGTGACACGGCACGTGCCAGAGGTCCCTTCACATCCCCACCAGCCTTCTTCTGTGAGCCAAACAAGCCCAGCTCTTCCCAGAGGAGCTGTGGTGCAGCCTGCCTGCAATGCCAGTCCCCCCTTGTTCACACACGCAGTGCTGGTGACACCTGGGCCGCTGGCAGCTCCTCGGCTTCCTCCAAAGGACCACTGCCCAAGCAGCTGCCCCTCCCAGAGCCACGTTCTTGGCTCTTTGTGTTGTGTTTCTTTGTTTCATCCCGATTCCTCCATCCACCCCTCTTAGTCACCTCGTGGCCGCTGTTTGCAGCCCCTGGCACAGTGGGACAGGAGAGAAACCCTTCCCTGCCAACTGATTTCGCTCTTCCCATGAGAAAATGTTGTTTTTTTTCCTGCGATTTGTGAGCGGTCTCCATCCTGGCTAAATACATTTGGCCATCGCCCTTCTGGACGCTAGGAGATGCCCATGCGTCCCTGTGTCTGGGTGGTAGGGTCTATGCTGGGCTGTGCTTCCCACCTCAGCCCCTCCACCGTGGGGCCAGGGGCCCAACCCAGCAGTTTGAGCTCTGCAGGAGACACCGCTGAGTTCCAGGAGGCCAAGCAGCCGCTCCAGGCACCCACGATGGCTCCTCCGCCCCCTCCTTCCGCCGTGCTGTGCCAACCCTGGTCCTGCCCACACAGCCAGAGGCCACATCCTGGATGGGCTGGGGGTTGCAGGGGCATTGGGGTGGTACAGTCTCCACCTCAGTTATCACACAGCAGTCCACTCTGGCCACGGTGGGCACGGCTCACTCTAGGACAAGCTCCTCCAACGGACTGAGGCGCCTCACAGAACCCTCGTAAGTGCCAAACCAGCTGCTGGCAGCTGAGAGCTGTCCCGGAGGCTCCCAAAACACAGGATTTTTCCACCTAAAAATCAGGCAATGGGACACCTGGTCCCTTCCCAGCCAGCCAGCACTGCAGGGACAGGAGAAAGCACTGCTGGGCTTTCCTGGGATGTAATGTCGCGTGATGGAGCAAACAAGCACCCAGGGCGTATGTTATCATGGGAAGATGGTGTTTTACTGACAGTCAGCCAAGAAGTTATTTTTTTCTTGGAAATCAGTGGTTGGGGCGAGGGCACTGAGTGGAACGAGGAGCCATCGTCCCCCATCTCCCGTCCTCCGCCTGCACACGGCACTGCTGATGTGACTGAGCTGCAAAGGGCGGCTGACGCAGATCTGCCGGCTGCTGCCCTGCCCGCCTGATCCATGGGGCTGACAGAATCTGTGCATCACATCCTGCTGCTGCCGCCCGCCCCAGCCTGCTGTGGGACACCCCCATGGCCAGGGTCCTTCCTCGCAGCACTCTGGGGCAAACAGGGCCATAGGACTGGAAGCCGTGGAGCCAGTAGAGGCACAGGGCCAATAGCCGTGGGGCTAGTGCTGCCAACGATGATCCAGCACTGGGGCCGGACCAAGGGCACCCAACGGGACTCCCCGGCTCAACCCAGCCCTCCGGGCAGCCCCATGCAAGGGGACACGTACATGTAGGTGTCGGGAGGCCCAGGGCACACTGAAGGGTCATAAGGTCACTGGCAGATGCTCCAGTGGCTCACTGGCCCACGCAGCCTCACATACTGTCCTCCTTGCCTCCCAGCGGCAGGGAGCGACATCCTGTAGCTCCACCGGCCATGAGGCACCGTGGTACCCTGCCCCCCCACCCCTCCGGGGCCCACGTGCCCCTTACCTTGGTGGCCGCGGGTAGCAGCGAGGCAGGGACCCAGCGCGCAGAGGAGGAGGAGGAGAGGCGTGAGGAAGGTGCTGTGCACTACCATGGTGGGGAGAGCCACGAGGGGCACGCAAGCGGCCTCTGGGTACAGTCCACCGGGTAGGGCTGCCGGCTTCCGCACCCACAACGCTTCCTGCTCCGCGGCACCGCCTGCCGCTGAGGGGCCCACCCCACTTTGTGCTCCATGGGGTCACTCCAATGGGAACCATGTCTCGCCGCACCAGGGCCCTGCGGTTCGCGCCAACGGGGTTCCACAGGTCATCCCACTGGGGCTCCACCGCGCTTCCTACCCAGACCCACTGGACCCACCGCCTTCCCCCCCACAGGGACTCCCCGTGTTCACGTTGCCATGTTCCCACAGGTGACCTCGCTGTGCCGCGGGACCCACTCCCACAGGGCTGCCCTCCAGGAGCAGGGCCAGGATATGATTCCTCACCCATGACCAGACTGCGGCTGATCCGGGCTGGGTCCCTGAGAGGTGGGCAGAACTGGGAGTCGCTAGGGCGGTCCCTGGGGGCGGATATGGGGATATGGTCCCCAAAGGGCTCATGAGGGGACAGCTGCAGCAAGTCGGGAGCAGTTATGGGAGGTGATGGCCCCGGCTGCTGATGGTGCCTGGTCATGGGCACAGCGATGGGCGTGCGGTCGGGGGGAGGGTGGGCCTGGGAGAGGTGTCCCGGGCAGGGACGGCAGCCGGAGGCTGCAAAGCGGCTCTGCGGGCTAACGATGAAGCCACCCGGAGAGGGAAGGAGTTGGGAGGATGCCGGGGTGGGGAGGGGGGTGTGGAGCGGGTCTGTGTCACGTGACCTCAGCCCGGCGCAGCGCTTCCGCCAGGGGGCGCCCCGTCCCCTCCGATACGTCCCGCCTCCCGCTCGGGTCCTCCTCGGCGGCGCTCGGCATTCTTCGTCCTTCCTCGGCCTCGCTTCGGGCCTCTCCGGCCTCACTNGGGCCTCCCCGAGGGACCCGCGGTTCCTGTGTCCCGGCGCTGCCTGGGAGCGAGGGCCTGAGGGAGGGAGGCCGGCCGGGACCGTGCGGGCCCCTCACCTTGCCCTGCCTTCCTGCTGCCTGAGCCGCCGTGACGGGAGCGGAGGCTGCGGCGTTTGGCGTGGAGAGGCCTTGCCGGGCCCTGCTGATCGTCCTTTCCCCGCAGGATGAGCTGACTGCTCTGAACGTCAAGCAAGGTTTCAATAACCAGCCGGCGGTCTCGGGGGACGAGCACGGTAGTGCCAAAAATGTCAATTTCAACCCAGCGAAGGTGAGAGCCCTGGGGATGATGTGGGAGTTTGACAAGGACTGGTGCCTGTATGGGCAGGCTACTGGGGCCTGGAACAGAGTCAAAGTTCTGCATTCGTTTGGAACCGTGTCCATCCTCTGAGAGAGCAGGGTCTTGTCTCGCTTTGTATGTCTTAGGGGCAGGTCTGTATCTGCAGGCTCTGTTAAACCCAGCATCTAGAACTCCTTATATTCTGCAATTAAAGCAGAAGATTAGGATACCAGAAGCGGGAAACTTCTTATTGGTTGATTACATTATGGCCGTGTTAGAAGAGAAGTAAAATTTCTTGAAACATTTGGCAATTTAAACATAGGAGTTATATAACAGACTTCAACTCTGTTTTCCCAGTCTCTAATATCAAGATGTTAACTATCTGGCCTCCTCGACAAGAGGACTAGTAATGACCTGGAACGGAAGGCGATCAATAAACACAGTATATTTATTTTCCTTGGCTGATGTCTGTTCAAGAAGTCTTCTGTCTAATTTGACAAGTATTTATAGAGACTTGTGTCTATCTTAACTTGAGTCCCTGCTTGGTTATTGTATGAGTTGTCCAGAAGCATTCCTTTTTTCTTTTTGTTTTTTTTTCCAGATCAGTTCAAATTTTAGCAGTATTATTGCAGAAAAGCTGCGGTGCAATACGCTGCCTGACACGGGAAGGCGGAAACCCCAGGTGAATCAGAAGGATAACTTTTGGCTGGTGACAGCACGTTCTCAGAGTGCCATAAACAACTGGTTCACAGATCTGTCTGGAACTAAGCCCCTCACTCATCTCGCTAAGAAGGTATGGTGTAGGAGAGGTTGCCTGGCAGGGCAGAGCCTTTAATATATGCTTGTTTCTAAAGTGTTCTTATAGTAGGTTTTTACTACTTGTAGAAGTTTCTTTTCTCTACATCTTTTGAAGCTTTCGGCTTGGAGAGCATATCCAGGAGCTGTAGTGCACTGCCTGTAGTAGTCCCTGCTCAAAGAACTCTTCCCTTGTCTGTTGTTTGGAGGTTGTGTTCAGCTTTGCCTTTTGGCTTGTGTGATATGACTGATTTATTTGAAGGTTCAGATGTTTTTTCAGAAGAGCTGCCACTGTTGCCTTTGGTCTGCTGTTTAGATTAGGGGTCATTCCTGTCGTGGAGGGTTTTTCAAGTTCTCAAAAGTCATAGTGGGAATTACTGGATATAAACATCTGAGTAACTTCATAGACTTCTGCTGCAGTGACACGTGTTTCTGATTTTAAGCTGAGAAGAGTATGTGTATTATACCTTGATCTCAGCCAAGCTGGAGCATTTCTGTGCCCTGGGGTGTAAGGCTAGATATTTCCCTGGTAGCATTGAATTCTACAGAGTATGAAAGAAGAAAGAAGGATCTTACTCTGCCATTTTATTGGGCCTCATTAGCAAGGGGAGCTAACTGTCTATGAGCAGGCCTCTACTCTGGAGCTCTGGAATCTAGTCTGCATTGTGCAAAAACTTAACTCCCGGTTGTGAAATGGTAGCAGAGCGTGTAGCTTGGAAGCTGGAGTTTGTCTGGTCCTTGGTATCCTGAATCTTGGGGGAAAGTAATCAGGTTTTCCTGTAAGATGTATCTTTATAAAACTCAGTCCCTGTGTCCCTTTTTGCATGTCGATTGTCAGTTTCCAGAGGTCACTGTGGTAGCTTGAACATTCCAAGGCCATTCCCAGTTCCCTGCAATGGCCTCCATCAGTTTTAGTGGATTTAGACACGAAAGCAGCAACCCTCGGTAGCCAAGTAGTCTGTGTCTTTGAGGCATCAGAGAATAGTCGAGAAGAATGTAGGAAACATAGCAAGTGAGCAATTGAATGTGGGTTGTTTAGGGACTTTGAGTTACCTGCCAAATGGATCTGTTCCCTGTGAATTTTTGTCATTCCTCTGAGGACACATGCATACTTTTGCTCTCCTTAGTATCCTGTGGGAACAAGTTCCACAGCTGTACTTTTCCTGTGATATGTTACTGCTTCCTGGTTTATAGATCTGCAGTCTGATGATCACTGGTATCCTCCCATGTTGTATCTTGAATTGTGGATTAATTAATTCTTTCCTACTGTGCTCTACGATGGCACTCGATTCCCTCTTTCTCACAGTCTTCTGTTGGCTGTTAATGATATTACAAGACTTTTGTAACCACTCTCTTTTATTTACAAAATGAAGAGTCCCGTCTTCAGTCTGTATAGTAGATACTCTGTGTTTTTGACTCGGTCCTTAATCTGTATCTTTTGTAGTTGCTTATATCCTCAAAGCTGTTTGCAGGATTTAGGATATGGATTTGCAACGATCTAATTATGTTTTCTGTGTGCTTTCAGTTTGTTTTGTTTCTGTTTATACTGAAATGCAGCTCTGGCATTGTTGCTTTCTGACCAGAAGTGAATTCTTGCAGTAGGTTTTTCGAGATGCAGAGCAACACAGTGCCTTTCCCCTTTTGACTTTTTTTTTTTTCACCTACAGTGAAACCTAGTTTGCCTACAGTGTACCTAGTTGCCCATCTAAGTCCTTGGTTCTCCCTCTCAATTCTCAATACAGGTGCCCATCTTTAGCAAGAAGGAAGAGGTCTTTGGTTATTTGGCAAAATACACCGTTCCAGTAATGAGAGCAGCCTGGCTGATCAAAATGACTTGTGCCTATTATGCTGCCATCACTGAGACAAAGGTGAAAAAGCGTCACGTCATCGATCCCTTCATTGGTAAGCACTTGATGTGGTGTCCATCCCAGACGGTTCCTTTTCAGCCTGCAGTGTTTCTGGGGGTTCATTGGTTTGTTAGGTGTATTTATTCCATCTGCTTTCCTGTCGTTTTGGGTGCTTGTCCTACTGCTGACCCTGTAAGTGTTGTTTGTTTCACGTTCGTGCGTATTTTGCCTTGGGTTTTGCCACCTTCATTGTCCCAGAGGAGGGTAATTGTGCTGTACTTTGTGTGCTGTTTGTCTCTTACAGGTTTTAGTAAAAATTATTTTAAAAAATCCTTGATACATTGGTATCGCTTTCCACTGATATCTGAAAGGTATTAGGAATAAGTTCAGAGTTGAAGTCTCTGCTGTCTGTCAGACTGTGGAGGATGCTAAACCAGGCTGGCCTAAGCTGCCCCCTGCTGGAAAGCCTCGTCTCTCCACCTGCTGATTCTCAACAACTCTAGCTGAGCAATCTTTCTTCCCAACTTTCTTCGTACAAAGTAACTCTCCTCCCCAAACACAGAAGTTTTTCCTCTTGTTCCCTATTTATGTGGATGCCTCTTCCTTTCTGCCACCGCTAGGCCACAAGCAAAGCTAATATTGTGGCGTTTGCTTTTCTTTCTTTGTTTTTCTGTCCTTTTCAAATGACAGGACCGCTTTTGGGTTTCCACTTGCACACCAGGCTAGTTCTTTGCTGCTTCTGTTTACCACAGCACTTGTTGCTAACCTGTTTCCTCTTCTCCAGAATGGACACAGATCATCACTAAGTACCTGTCAGAGCAGCTGCAGAAAATTGCAGAGTTCTATAGACAGCTCCCAGGGCCAGGCTGTGGTTCACCATCTGGGCCAATGCCCCAAGAAGTGGAACAAGCTTTGAAGCAGTGGGACTACAATGAGAAACTAGCTATGTTCATGTTCCAGGTGAGGGACTGGAGGGAGTGGCTGGATGGGTGCATAGCAGAGAAGGGCTGTGGGAAGTGGCTGTGAAGTGATTTATTTTGGCAGAATAATCTCTTTCAGTGAATAGACCATTAGGGCTGGGTACAATTTTGAGCTCCGTAGTAGAACAGGGGTAGCACAGAACTGTGCAGGCTTCTAGAGTTGTTTCCACTGTTACAAAGCAAGCAGCTGTTGCTGCTCTGCCTTTTCTTACTGGATTTTGCTTCAGCTTTTGTCTGTTTGCTCTGTCTTTATTTGCATGCAGGATGGCATGTTGGACCGGCATGAATTCCTGACGTGGGTCCTCGAGTGCTTTGAGAAGATACGATCTGGAGAAGATGAATTTCTGAAAATGCTCCTACCCTTGCTGCTGCGGGTGAGAAATACGTGCCTGGCTTGCTTCAGGAGAGTGCTGACTTCTGCTGTTGTCAGTCCCCTTTCTGTCACCTAGGGGATGATGAGCTATTTTATACCAAGAACACTAAGGAGTGTCCCCCTGAGCATCCTTCTTACCTCATGCAGGGATACCTTTTTAGTCCTGCTCTCTTCTGTTTCGGCACTGAAATTGGTAATCCCTGCCCAGGTAATAGCTGTGATAGTTGGACTCACTGTGCACCACTACATGGAAGCTGCTCTTCTTTCTTTCTGATGCAGAAGATTCTAGGCCGACGTGTGAAGCCTGGGGAAGGCTGGATGTAGATATATTTTAATACAGAGGATTGTTGCCATCGAGCATTTAGAAGGTTTTTCTGAGGCTTAGTAGTCAGTGGGTGATGGGTGATGCTGTAAAAAGGGCCTGTCTCTACAAGGCAGTGCCATACACTATGCTACTTTGGGATGGTGAAGGATTTCTCTTGTGTTTCTCTTGTGTAACGAGGATGTTTTCCGCCCTCACTCTTCCCTACAGTACTCTGGAGAGTTCGTGCAGTCTGCGTACCTGTCCAGACGTCTGGCCTACTTCTGCACCCGCAGGCTTGCTATGCAGCTGGATGGTGCTGGCGGACACCCACCTCACATCCTGTCTGCCCAGGCAGGAAATGGTCTTCCTTCAACACCCACCCCTCAGCCAGCTGCAGGGAATCCTCCTCCCAGCCCTTTTAGCGAGTTACTGCTGTGCCCACAGCACCGGCCGGTGGTGTATGGGCTCAGCTGCATCCTCCAGGTAGGTTTGAATAGTGGTTGGCGATCGTGGGGGTCAACAGGGACAATTTATCTTGTATGCCATCGCAGAAAGATCGTTACAATCTGAGTCAGCGACTTCCTGAGTGCAGAAATACCAAACCGTGCTTGTTAAAGTGTAGATCTTTGCTGACCTGTTACAGAGCTTTTGTACCAGGCATCAGTGCTGTAGCAGTGCCTTTCACTGACTCGCATAAGAAAAAATTGGGTCGGAATAGAGTCTTTTGCTCTGTTCACAGATGCCTCAGATGACTGGAAAAACTTTACAGAAGAGGGGATGAGAAAGAAAGGGTATTTTATCTTATGTATGTCAGTAACAGGTTTTCGTCTAGGAGAGGAAATTATGCCAGAAGTGAAAGAGCGCTTTGTAATTTTGTGAGCGATTTAAAAACAAGCAGCCACTCATCAGAAAAACCCATCCCCAAAGAACTGAAAAGCCAACAAATCAAACAACCAGAACACACAAAACCAAACCCTCCCACTTCTTTATGGAAGAACTACTGATTTAGGCAAACTGCTCTCCTCAGGAGTGGCAGCAGGCTGTATGAAGAGGAGCAACTCTAAACTCATAACCTATATGCTTGGAATTGATTAAACCTTGTAGTAAATGGGGGAGGTTGCTGAAGCCTTATTGTTAGATGTTTGAAAGGCAAATGCTCTTGAATTGCTGTGGGACTCGTACTGCCCTTGTGTCAAGGGAGATAGGTGAGTTTTGTTCAGTGGGTGTGGGTGTGTGTTCATGGTTGTGTTTTTCTCCTTCAAGAGGAGAGCGACAAGGTCAGGTGGGTCCCAGCAAGAAGAAGTAGAGATTGCCCCTTACAGGAAAGGAAAGGAGCATGTTAAAGCAGAGGAGATTCCAGAGAGTGAAGAATGGAGCAGGAGGTGGAGAAGAAGACACCACAGAGCTTGGGAACTTGCAGCTCAGGAGAGAAATGAGATGAAGGAGCCCTAACAGGATCAAGAAGCAGCCAGCCAGCTCTCAAACAGGGTAGAAAGAAAATTCCTAGAGTACAGTTGGCTAGAAGTAATGATGCAAGGGCTGGAGAGCAGTGCTGGGGTTATAAATAACCCCTTGTATTCCTATTAAGTCTTTCTTGGTCATTTTCAGTTTTAAAAGTTTTAGGTTTTCTTTTCTAGTTTCTGTGTGATAAAGCATCTCTTTCCAAATATAAAAATCCTTTGTTTGGGAAGCTTACTTTTGGGAAAATATATGAACATATACACCTCGAAGATTCAGCTGATATGGGGTTTGAACACAATCTGTTTATAAAGTTCAGAACGGTTAATGATGATCTCATCTTTTTTAGTATGTCTCAGAAGAGCTCTTCCAATGGAAGATGTACAGATCTGATTTGCAGATAATGGATAGGGCTAAGGCAGAGTAAGATCTAGAGGTTGAAAGTTGGACCTGAGTAAAGTTTCTCAACAACTAGATGCATTTCTAACAGATGCATTTCTAACAGCCTACACAATTCACCTTTGCTCAGATGTTCTTGAGATATGATGGAGTCTTTGGTTTGAATGTTTAAACCAGCCTTAGTTGTCCGTTTTAATTTCTGGTTCCTTGTGAGCCAGGAGCTGTAGGAGTATATCCTAGGAATGGTTCAGTGAAATTTTGTCGATGTTTGTGCAGCTGTCTGTACAAGACCATAAAAGAATGAAACCACATAAATAATAGCATTGTTATTATAATCATTACCATAATCATGCTTGTAGTTATTAAATAATGCAGTATAATGACTTTGATTCTGTTGACTCCTGTTTCTTCTCACACTTTACTCTTGATGTGGGCTGTAAGTCACTAATGTAAATGCTGCTCCCCAACTACAAGGGTCGGATCGTGCACGGCAAGTGTGAGCTGTAGAAAATAAATTCTGTTTAGAACCAGGAGGAAGCTCTGCAGCAACGTGTTGCTGCTTTTGGATCATGTGGAACTCTGATCCTGGCTTCCAAGGTACGCTTACCTCGGACAAGAAACTCAGTGCAGCAAAAATACTAGTTTACTCCTTTCTACTCTAGCACAGTCTTTAGCCCAAAGGCTCCTTCAGAGCGTAGAACAAAAATAAAAAACCCAAGTAGTAAATACGCGTACTGGATGATGAAGGCCTGGGCAGTGTGATAAAGGACTGGTTATTTCTGTAGCAAATAATCTAACTTGATTGTTTTGACCTTGATTTGCTTAATGATACTAACTTTTCTGTCTGCTGCAGAGTATAATTCTGTGCTGCCCAAGTGCCCTCGTGTGGCATTACTCCTTGACTGATAGCAGGATAAAGACTGGCTCTCCGTTGGACCACTTGCCTATAGCCCCATCAAACTTGCCCATGCCAGGAGGGAATTCAGCCTTTACACAGCAGGTGAGTAGCCTTCAAAAAAAGGAGCTCCTGTGGTCCAGAATAATAGCTGTATCTTAGCTCTTTCAGGATTTTCTTTTAATGTTGTGTGATAAGCAGAGCTGGAGACGCTATCTCGCTCCCAAGGAATTAACTGCTCCCATCCTGCTATAAGCAAGACAGTGGTGTCCTTGGAAGATGGGCAAAATCTAGCCTGGAGTAGAATTGCTGTCGTGCTTTTTGTTTTTTTTTATAATTTTGTACACAAGACTTCTAAGGCATCCTTTTGTATACTTACACAAATCCACTGCTTTTAGGTTCGGGCGAAGCTGCGTGAAATTGAGCAGCAGATAAAGGAACGTGGCCAGGCTGTGGAGGTTCGCTGGTCATTTGACAAGTGCCAGGAAACCACAGCAGGTAACTTGCTGTAGGTTAAATTTTCTCTCCCCCTGTTCCATGTGTTACACTGGGACTTCCTCTCTGGCTAATTTCCTTGTTTTGTCCCGTTTTCTGCTGTTGGTGTTTACTGTCAGCAGTCAAACCCAAATGACTCCTGTTCTTTGCATTGCAAAATCTTGCATGGGTTCATTTCCCCAGCTATTGGGAGAATTTCTGTTACTGGAAGCTGAAAGTGTGTACCAGAGAACTGTACTCTTGCCTACATGCCGTGTTCTGATGCTTTCCCCAAACATCTGCTGTTGGCCACTGTGAGAGTCAGGATACTAAGCTAGATGAACACTTGTCTAACTGGTACAGCTTTCCTTAGACAGTCTCCTGAGCAGAAAGAAACTTCTGCTCCAGAGTCTGTTGTACCTGGTGTCACACACACACATTTCTCTTCTCTGTTCTTTTCTAGGTTTCACTATCGGCCGTGTCTTGCACACTTTAGAAGTGCTGGACAGTCACAGCTTTGAAAGATCTGACTTCAGCAACTCTTTGGATTCTTTGTATAACAGGATATTTGGGCTGGGTCCAACCAAAGACAGTCATGAGGTACCTTGGGACTTTGCAGCTGGGCTCTGGTCTTAGCCATGGCTATGGTCTTGTTCTTATTCCGTGGTTACTGTTCTGTGCCTGCAGAGTGCTGACTAGGCAGCGGCCTTTGGCCAAGAGATGTGATCTCCATTGGGAAGGATTTCATGCAGCCCTAAGTTAGGGAGGTACTAAAGTGAGAATGGGGGATCTGCGCTCTAGAAAGTCTGTGCTAACAAGTACATGTAAGCTTGAGAGAATCCACACAGCTAACTCAGGAGAGTCTCTTGATGGAAGGCATCAGACCAGGTAACAGATTGGTGATGGCACATGTTATGTGTCTGAGAGAAGTAAATGCTAGCCTTGTCAAATTCTGCCCTGGCAGCTGCTTCCTGGGAGTCTGGGACCTCAGAGTTCAAGTTCCTGTTAGCCTGGGAGGATTATGATTATTATGATTAGCATTTACGATGTGTAGGATCATAGTGCAACCCATACTGCAATGATTCCTGGAAGTGAGCTGCAGGATTGGTAATTTGCATACTCTGTATAATGCTGTTGAGAAACTGTGTTTCACTCTATGTTAAGATTAGCTCTCAGCTACTGGAAAAGAGATGATTTTTCTGAAGCAAAACCGACGTGGAGGTTTCTCAAGAGCTGAGGATCACCTCATGTTGCAAAGCTTCAGCTTGACGTCTGTCCTTCATGTTAAGAAGAGGGGAATGCAGCACTCTGTGCTCTGCTAGAAGTTAACTCGCTGTTAGATTCAGTCTGAGACCTCAGGACTGCTCACCTCTTCTGCTTGGGTCGGGTTCTCACTGTAGCCCTTGCATCTCAACAGATCTCCCCAGATGATGATGCAGTGGTGGCCTTGCTGTGCGAGTGGGCTGTCAGCTATAAACGCTCTGGGCGCCACAGGGCTATGGTCGTGGCCAAACTCCTGGAGAAGCGTCAAGCAGAGATAGAGGCTGAGGTAAGTCCTTGTTCCTGCAAGGCTGGCAGCGGTGAAGGAGAGCGGAGAGGTCACCTACCTAGGATTATTGTGCTGAATGGCAAAGGCTGAGCAGCACAATGACTCTTGACACTGGTGCTGGTAGTTATGGCACTTGCTTCATCTAACCCAAAGTAGGTTAGAGCCTGTGGGATGGTGTCTGTCCCGTTTCGTGGGTATGTTTGAAGACAGGTGATTGCAGCGTGGCAATGCTGTCGTACTTGGAGACTGTGAAGTAGCTTTCAGAAACCTGTGTGGCAGCTTTCCTATTAGTGCAAGATAGGAAAATACTCTTGAAGACTTTATTTTTGGAGTTTATAGATAGTGAGTTTCTCCTCTGTGACAGCAGTTGGTACTTTTTTTTATATTTTTACAGAGATGTGGGGACTCTGAAGTCGTGGATGAGAAGGGCTCTATCTCCTCGGGCTCTCTCTCAGCAGCCAGTGCTCCTGTTTTTCAGGATGTCCTCATGCAGTTCCTTGACACTCAAGCTCCTATGTTAAGTATGTAATAAAAACTTGTGATCTCCCAGTTTCTTGCTTTCTCTCTCCTGCAAGCTTTGAATGTGCGTGCTGTTCTCTTGTGTGTAAGTCTTGGACGTGCCTAAATTCCCTCTCTGCCTTGCAATACAGAGCATACCTTGGAGGGGGAGGGGAAGCAGCCTGGAGGGCCAGATGACAGAAAGATAATGCAGAAGCACTTCTGTTAACAGAGCATTGGCCAAGAATAAATGAATATAGCCTAAACAGGAATTAATTTAGGCCAAGAGCTAGAGGGAGGTATCTAACTAGTAAGTGACAAAGCTCTGGAACAGTGTCTCAGTAGAAGTACTGCAAACAGATTAAGGGGGACAGGATACAAGTCTGAATGAGCAGGCAGATGTTTGTACACCTGGGCATGGCACTTCCAGGCTAATGCCCTATGTCTCTGGTCTGTGAGACTAACTGGGGAGCTTTTGGCTTATTTGATTGCCACCTGTTGAAACTGGGCTTTCTGCTTTTAGTCCCTGCTGTAATTTCAGAGCTCTGTGTCAGTCACTTAGGATGTTGAGATCTCTGGAAACACTTTCTCCAGCCCTGGGTTAGATGTTGCTCAGAGTGTTGCAGAAGAACTCTTGACAGCCCTGACTGTGTCTGTGTTGTCCTTTCAGCTGATCCTGGGAAGGAAAACGAGAGGGTGGAGTTCTTTAACCTGGTGCTGCTATTCTGTGAGCTAATCCGACACGATGTCTTCTCTCACAACATCTACATGTGCACGCTCATCTCCCGGGGTGATCTTGCCATGGATTCTCATGGGCCTCGCCCGCCCTCACCCTTTGATGACCCTGCTGAGGAGCATGACAGGAAGGAGGCGGAGGGAAACAGTGGTATCAAGCTAGAGGTGAGAGCACAGCCATCGTGGCCCTCTGATACATGTCCCTGTGTTGTGCTTGCCTGTTTTTCCTAGTTTTGCAGCCTCCTTGCTATTAGCTGCGGGAGGATGTACCGGTGACTCATGCTTCGCCTTCCCTCAGCTTATTGCTTTAGCATTTCAGCTTCAAAAGTAGAAGGCTGTGTTCTAAGTGGCTGGAGAGGGCCCTGCAGAATGTAAAGGTGTAGATAGGAAAATCTTGCCCTGCTTGGAGCAGAGCAGTATATCATGAGGTGCTGCGTGAGGACTTTCCGTGATGTTTGCAGTGTACTAGACTCCAACTTGCCAGACACCGTGGGTGTGTCGGCACATTGCTGTCGCTTTCCAACGTGGACATTGAGTGCTGTAGTAAACAAACAACCTCTTGATCCCTGGTGCATCACAGAGATGTAAAGCTCTCTTTCTGTTCCCAGGACACAGGCCTTTCTGAGCCCATGGACATTGACCACAACTCCAGCATGCTCTTTGATGACATGGAGAAGACAGACTTTTCGGTATGTTCCTGTATTTTCCACCTACTAGGCAGTAAATAGGTCAGGATGTTGTAGTGGGACTAGGGACAGCGTGGGCCTCGCTTTTGTGTGGGTGCCCCCTCTCTACTGTAGGGCCAGTATGCTGGAAGTGCCTGGGCAGCTGACACTGTAAAAAGGTCCATATAACCTGTTTATGCAGGTTGGGATCCGTTGGAATAGAGTGAGTCTCAGTCATTCCTGGGATCTCTTGCACTCTGGCCACTGCCAGCCCGGTGTTTGGGCAGGATAGAAGTGGGCTGCTTGGAAGTGGATGGGAAATGATGACCATGATAGTACCAGGAGATTGGGAGTGGCCAGTTACTGTTGGCAGGAGTTTTCTTGTTCATCTGGAAGAAGACACAGATCTGTTACCATTATATTGTGTGGCCTTCAGTACTTCCTCAGTTTTACAGTTCTTCATAATATTTGTGGGCATAATTCATGGTTGCAGAATACTTCAAAGTACTTAGTAATCAAAATAATTTGTGGTAGTTGAAAAGTCCCTGAGTATGTACGTTCCTTCAGCCATTTCTGGCCTTTCAAGGTATGTGTTCATCAGGTGTGATGTGCAGCTCTGTGTGGCTTTCCCAGAATCTGTGCCCGTTCTATGGAGGTGACTGTTCCCAAAATCCCAAGTCATGGATATTTATTCCTATTGTTTTTAACTCAATATACAGCATGGACCAGAAGCAGAAATGGGAATAGTGTCTTAGCACGTTGCCTTGGTCATTGTCCTAAGAACTGGATGTTTCTGCAATCCTCCCTTTTCCCACTCCTTTTTAGGCCAGAGCAGGTGTACTTTCCTTTAGCGATCTTCACTGTTGCATGACCATGTTCCCTAACTAACTGTTCTTGGGTTTATGTCTCCCTAGATGTTTTCTCCTCCAATGCATTGCGAATCTAAAGCCAGCCCTTCCCCTGAGAAAACAGATCCTGAAAAGGAAGCAAAGCCTCTGCTGAAGGATAAGTCTGTGGAAGGAATGCTAGCATCCCTGTACGACCAGCCTCGGCACATCCAGTACGCAACACACTTTCCTATTCCCCAGGTATGACACCTGCTCGTAACCTCTCCCCTGTTGCTGGTCATGAGGCTGCTGTGTTTCCCTGTGGTACTGCCGTCAGTGGGTAAGGAGCTTTCCTGCACTGCTGCAGGAGGCGGTCTACTTTTTCTCTCAGAGCAACTTCTGAGATGAAGCTTTCCTTTGCCTTTAAGAGGTCCAGATGTGGAACAAGGTTCAAGCATTTGGCCTCGTAGTTGCTAATACAGTCGTTTCTTTTGGTCCCTAGGAGGAGTCCTGTAGTCATGAGTGTAACCAGCGGTTGGTGGTTCTTTTTGGGGTTGGGAAGCAACGAGACGATGCTCGGCATACGATCAAGAAAATAACCAAAGACATTCTAAAAGTCTTAAACAGGAAGAGCACTGCAGAAACAGGTTAGTAGAGCTTGAGCCACTCCTTGCTGAAGTAGGAGTGTCATTCCAATTGACTGGCTCCTTTGTCTGGCATCTCATAGTGAAAGGATTTTATAAACCTACTGTGCCTAATAAGCTGTGTCGGTCACTGAGAGTCTGGAACGGTACTTTGTTCCCAAGCGCACTAACCAGCAAGTAACACAATTGGTTTCCTGCTGACAATATCTGTTTAATGGAATTTTTCTTCAGAATAGGATTAAGTCATATCAGTTCAGAGTGAGACTCTCACCAAAACTTTGCCAAATATGCCTAGGTAAAGTCCTCTGTTTCTTGTGCAAGGATTTAAATAGAAGAACTGAAGAAAACTAAATTTGAAAAGGCAAAGACCATGCTGTTATACTCAAGGCACGTGCTAAGTGCTTAGGATGGGAAATTTGGATACCTTTGTCAAAATCAACAGAAAAGCCTCTGACTTCCATCAGCTGTGAATCTGGCTATGGTTTGGTGTTTTTCTCTCTTTAGTCTGATTCCTTAAAGGCAACTTGGAATGTGGTAGAAAGATGATTCTTTGTGGTAGTAATGTGGTAGAAAGATAGGGTGCTCTGACAAAGAAATTTTGAGGCTAAACATCTCCAGTCCAGAACACCCGTTTTCATCAGGGAATCAGTGTACCTCTAAATCGAGAAAGAAAATATTTTCCCCTTCCACAGAGTACCTTCACTTAGGATAAACTAGATTTTAAACCTGCTGTCATTCTCAGATTAGGAATTCCTTCCTCAGCAGTTTATTATCTTGAATTCAAGGTGGTCCTTATCAGTGTAAGGTCTGGGACTCAAGCTTTTTGGCTGTGTTGCATGGCAGGGGCTGATCTTGCTGTCAGCCAGGCAGGTCTCGTTCTCCTCTGATGAGTAAGGAAGCCTAATACTGTTTTCTCATCCTCTCAACTTTGGTAGGTGGAGAGGAAGGACAGAAGAGGAAAAGGAGCAAGCCAGAAGCATTCCCGACAGCTGAAGATATCTTTGCAAAGTTCCAGCACCTCTCTCACTTTGATCAGCACCAAGTCACATCTCAGGTACGAAATTTTCAAGGCCGCTGTCCCTCTCGGGCCCCGACTGTGTCCGTTTGCGTTATTGAGAGCAGCTTCCTGGAGGGAAAGGGAGATGGGCTTGCTGAGGGACTTCTGCAAGGGGAGATAGTACTTGTGTGTCATCTTGCACTTGCAGGTATCTCGCAACGTCTTGGAACAGATCACCAGCTTTGCCTTGGGAATGTCGTACCACCTGCCTCTGGTACAGCACGTGCAGTTCATATTTGACTTGATGGAGTATTCACTCAATATCAGTGGTCTCATTGACTTTGCCATCCAGGTAAGTGCATCGTGCTCAAAATGCTTCCTTGGGAGGGGTCCCTCAGCCTGAAAGGCACTGGATCTGTGCTGTAGTAGTTAGGCTGCTCCTGGGATGGTGGGTGACCCTCCGCCCCGTGCGATGGAGGGTGATCGTTGTGGTGCTCCTGGGCTACCGCTGTTAGGAACAGGTCGGTCCTGGCAGGTAGTTTTGTGTGTTCTGTTCTGAAGATTATTTTTTCAGAGGCTTCGGGGTGTCTCCAAAGGACTTGTGTGGCATCTCTGTCTCTGGCTGCAGCAAGGCCTTGTTCTGAGTGAGAAGGGAATAATCTGTCTCTGGCGGTTCTCCCACCTTGCTCTCCTGGAAGGACCGTGGCACACGGCAGCGCAGGCTGCCCTCTGGATCCTGCTAAAATCCTATTGCTGTTCCTGCAGCCTGTGCCGGGTGTCTCTTGAAGCCTTGCTGTGGTTGCTGCCGGAATTGAGGCTGTTGGTCTTAAAGGAGCAGAGTGAGTTTTTATGCAGGACAGAATTACCAAACGTGCTGCCTGCTACTATCTGTGGCCATATCCTAATCATCCTCTGGTTCCCAAGCGCTGACAGCCCCTTGTGCCGCCCAAGTGAGACGCTGTGCCTAAGTATGGGGTGCCAGCTCTTCCAGAGGTGCATCTCTAGGCAGAAAGTGCCTGTCAGTCTCATTCCTGAAAGGTCCTATAGGCTGTGGGTGTGGTGTGCCTGCTCCATTTCTGGCCATACCTTACCCCTGTGGCTGTTGAAGGGTTTTTCTGTCATTGGGTGCAGTTGCTGAATGAACTGAGCGTGGTGGAGGCAGAACTGCTGTTGAAATCCTCCGACCTTGTTGGCAGCTACACCACCAGCTTGTGCCTGTGCATCGTGGCTGTGCTGCGGCACTACCACTCCTGCCTTATACTGAACCAGGACCAGATGGCTCAGGTCTTCGAAGGGTAAGGGAATCTTCCCCTCACCATGTGGAAGGAAGCAATGTTTCTTCTGGGGGCTTTTAAGGGACAGAAGTCACTAAACAGGACAAGAAAGAGGGTTCAGCTGGCAGAATTTGTTTGGGACAGGATATATTACCCAGTGAGCACTGTAGCTGTGAACTCAGGGGGATATCTGTGTAATGAGGTCATTCCTTCAAAGTTTCTTTTGGTGTTATTCCAGCGTTTTTTATTATTATTATTTTTTTTGTCTCTCCACAGTCTGTGTGGGGTGGTGAAACATGGCATGAACCGCTCAGATGGCTCCTCGGCAGAGCGCTGTATCCTGGCCTATCTCTACGACCTTTATACCTCCTGCAGTCACCTTAAAAGTAAATTTGGGGAGCTCTTTAGGTGAGTCTGAGGTGAATGGGGTGCAGTGGGTGCTGACCAGTATAGCACCTTTGCTTAAGCTTTGCCTTGCAGTTGTGTTTGGTGGGATTGTTCCTGAGATCCTCTCAAGGGGGATCTGAAGTCTTGGGAGTGTAGTGCCTGTTCTACGGGTAGTAATGACCCAATGTATAATCTTGACTCTTAGATCATCAGGTTGTTTTTTGGTAAATATCCTTCTGTGGTCCTCTGCACCTCCACAGATTTGTTCTCACCTCCTCCGAGAGGGTAGAAGTGGAGAGCTCTGTTCTTGGTAACCTCTGATCTTTGGTTTCCACATATTCTTTCCCAGGGAGGGCTTGTCTTGCACGAGATTGCTTTCCTTATTGATGTTCAGTGGAAGCTTAGGGGTTTTTTTGTGTTCCTAATCTCCTTCCTGTCCTGTTTAGTGATTTCTGCTCCAAGGTGAAGAACACAATCTACTGCAACGTCGAGCCATCTGACTCCAACATGCTATGGGAACCGGAGTTCATGATTGACACTATCGAAAATCCGTCTGCACATAACTTCACGTACACCAACTTGGGCAAGAGCCTCAACGAAAACCCAGCCAACCGCTACAGTTTCGTCTGTAATGCACTTATGCATGTGTGTGTGGGACACCACGATCCAGACAGGTGAGAGGCAGGACTTGCATGGTTCTGCTGAGATAGTAAAATCTTCAGGTGAGGGTAAGAAAGACAGTAGCCGTTTCTTGGCTGTCTTGGGGCGTGAGGAAGGAGCCGGGGCTAGGGTCCCTTGAAGAATCACTGACCTGATGTTGTGCTTGAGTAGCAAAGTTGATCCTCTGCTTTTGTCATTATTTATTTAACAGGGTGAACGACATTGCTATCCTGTGTGCCGAGCTAACCGGCTACTGCAAGTCTCTAAGCGCCGAGTGGCTGGGTGTGCTCAAAGCTTTGTGCTGTTCCTCCAATAATGGGACGTGTGGCTTCAATGATCTCCTCTGCAATGTTGATGCAAGTGCAAACATTCAAAAAGGGGAAAAGGAATTGAAGCAGGAGTGGAGGGATCCCTTGGGAGAAGGGAAAAATTAATAAGGGGTGGAAACTTTGTCTTCTGTGGACAGGGAAAAGGCTTTGAATAACAGGGTTACCTTTTGGTGTTTGCAGCCCGGGCTGATCCTGGACATTGCCCCGGGGTTATGGGCCCTCTTACCCTCCAGCTTGTAGGCAAGCTGAGGAATCACTGACAGAAGGAATAAGGCTGTCTTGATTACTGGCTGATCTCCTCTCTTCCAGGTCAGTGACTTATCTTTCCATGATTCCTTGGCTACCTTTGTCGCCATTCTCATTGCCCGGCAGTGCTTGCTCCTGGAGGACCTGATTCGCTGTGCTGCTATCCCCTCACTCCTCAATGCTGGTAAGTGCATCCCTGCAGAAGGCTGGTCTTAGTCTCAGTTCTCACCCAAAGGCCTTTGCTTAATGGGTACTTTATGAACCCCGTAGTTGTGAAATATGCCTTCAGTATTTTATGGTGCTTAAGAGTTGAATGTTTTGCCTTAGAGAGTTTCTGGCCTTTTGGTTTCTATCAAAACCTGATTGTGCTAAGTTTTTTTTAGAGGCTTTGCTCTCTGGGGCTTGTGTGCAAGCTGATGTAAGCTCTGAGGTGTTACCAGCCACACTTTCTGACCAGTGTACTCAGTTGTGAACTCCAGCAGTACACTTCCCACTGCCAGTATGGTTCAGCTTAGCATTTTGGCTAGAGCAGGCAGCTGACCAATTGGACCTGCAGTGCCTGGGTCACCCTGCCTTTACTCTGCCACCAGCCTTCCTAGCTTTGCTCTGGGGATTGCAGCGTCCTCTCTTGACAGGATGAGGTTAGGAAGAGCGAGCAAGCAGAACGCAGTGCACGTCACCGGGGATAATACTGATGGATTTGCTCACTTGCATGTTAATTGCTGCACATGCTTCATTATTTGTAAACAGAATAAGGCTGCTGCAGCTTCTCAACTGGATGCTCCAGGGAGGTGCACTGTGAATAGGTTTTGGATTGAGAGGCAGCTGAAATCTCTGTTGACTGTTTACTTTCCACAGCCTGCAGTGAACAGGACTCGGAACCAGGAGCACGTCTGACCTGCCGGATTTTACTCCATCTATTTAAGACTCCACAGCTGAACCCGTGCCAGCAAGATGGCAGTAAGTGAATGGAAGTACAGCCTTTCTTTATTGTAAAAAAAAACAAAAAACAAACAGTACTGAGGCTCTTGCACCCCAGGTAAAATTGATACTGGACTCTATGATTAGAGAGCACGTCCTGCTTGTTTTGATTAAAGCAGGCAAAGCCTGATGCACTGCTTTATACAGAGGACAAGGAACAATATCCTTCCATTCATGTCACTCCATGGTAACCAGGCACGCTGGGGAGGAGACTCTTGGAGGCAGGAAAGCCGCCAGTAGAGGTGGCCTTGCTGGCACTAAGCCATTAGAGTGGTGATCGGTTTTTTTTATGTCTTGAGGTTTCTATAACCTCTTAACTTGGTGCCAAAAGCTGCTATTTTACGGCAATCTCTTTTTATCTGATGAGGGAAACAGTCCAGGAAGCTCTCTTCTTGGCTCCTCATCAGTGTCCTGATAGCTCAGATCTCTAAACCTAGCCTGTATTCTAGGTCATGGTACCGTTGGAGCTTGGAGTTCGTGGCACAGGCACTGCTCTCCCATTTGGGTTTCACGGTTCAGTTGTCACAGGGTGATTGGTGTTACGCTTTGTGAAACTTAATTAAATGACCCCACGTTACACTTGGGAGAAGGACTACCCTCAGAATTCTCTGAGATGGATTTTGTGATACTGACTGGCACGTAGTTTTGGCAGCTCTGGAGCCTGTGCCTTTTCCTCTGAGATGGATTTTGTGATACTGACTGGCACGTAGTTTTGGCAGCTCTGGAGCCTGTGCCTTTTCCTGAGTATTGCCCTTCCCTATTGTCCTCTTTGCAGACAAACCTACGGTGGGAATCCGCTCTTCCTGTGACCGTCACTTACTGGCAGCTTCCCAGAATCGTATCGTGGATGGAGCAGTCTTTGCAGTGCTGAAGGCTGTCTTTGTTTTGGGTGTGTACCTGTGTTAGCCTGAACATGTAAGAATTTTTTCTTAGAAGGATGGTAGAAAGGCACTGTGTTGCATGGCTTGGCTGTACAGAAGGGCAGAGGAGATCTGTTTTGGTGACTTGTCTGAAGCCCTTCGGTTGAGCTGTCCATGCACTTTGTATCTCCTAGCGGCAGAGAAATCACTGATTGCAGAGAGAGTTTACAAAAGCTCAGGGTATGTGGTGGGTCAGACTTTGATCTTAGCACTGATGAGTAAGTAACACTTGTGCTTTCCTCATAGGAGATGCAGAACTGAAAGGCTCTGGCTTTTCTCACTCTGGTGGTGTCGATGATCTGATGGATGATGAGCTGGGCACCAGGAAGGCCGGTACTCGAGTAGTAACTGTAGAAACAGCTAGCTTGGATATTTATGCCAAGTATGTACTAAGGAGTATATGTCAACAGGTGAGTCTGTCCCATCTCTGGGTTTGTCCTTATCTTTTCTCCAGACAGATAGCTCCTATATGACTTTCTTCGGTTTGAGTTTGGCAGGTATTTCTTTGACAGCTCAGCAAAGAAACTGCGATGGTTTTGCCACGTGATGGTGCTAAGGATGGCTCACCGTTAGCCAAAAATAGAGAGGCTAAGCGTTGGGAAGAATTAGGTGTTGCAGGAACCGCATAGCCCCTTTGGCAACAGCTCACATCCATGGTGGGGATTGCTGGGAGTGGATTGCTGAGATGTATGCTGGAGGCAAAGAAGATAAACGTGAGAAAAGCAGCTTGTTGAAGTGATAAATGGTGCCTTTCAGAATGCAATTTAAGTGTTGGTTGCAGATAGGCTGTTAATGTATCCCTGGGCTTTGCAGTGTTCTGTTTAGTTAAAGGAACGACAACAAAAGTCTTCTGCGTAGTCTAAATCTGACAGCACTGGTATTTCTGTTCCTCTGTGGAAAAGTGACATTTGAGAAACTGAAACCTGGCTAATAAGGTACTTAGTTGCAGAGTGGAGTGGCTGTTACCACTACTGCATGAAAATGGGTATTGAAGGGTGTCCTTTGCCTTGGTTGCACATTTATTCTGTCAACAGGAAAGATGCAGAGCTACAGTTTGAAACCTGTGTTCCTGTTACAGGTGTGTAAACACAACACGTTAGTGCTCTGTTATCCTCATGCTTTGGGGTGCTGCTGGTTTTTAATTGCCTTGCTATATAGCAGTGTTACCAGCTTACTCAAAAGAAATTGGAGCCACCTATTTACGAGCATAAATTCAACATACTTGGTGTTACTGAAACCTGACTACGGCCCCAGTCCACATAGGAAGGACTCTCAGGAGGTGGAAGCCGGGGCGGGGTGTCTGTGTGTCTGTACAGGAGGGGAGTAGCAGTGTTGGGTATCACTCCTCATCCCAGTTGTTGGCAGCACTGATTAGGACTGAGCATTCCAATAGACATCAGTGAATGCCACCAAATTGTGCCAGCACTCCTGCAGCTGTTAAAACACCTAATTTATACCAGCCCTCAATATTAGCAAATCCAGTGTGAGCAGCGGATACTGCAGGACTCGCACTATCGATTCTGAAATGTCTGTAGGATGCCTTAAACCATAGGTTGTGATTTCTCAAACTCAGAAGACGTTTTATCTGATATTCAGGTGTCTATTTCCTAATAGACTTCATCGTGAGGGTTTGGGGAAAAGGAGCAGATGATAGAATTAAGTTAAAGGTTTCTTGGGTGCAGCTAGTTGCTGGTCTGCCCTTTAGCCTCTTTAAATTAATAAATGTAGTTGTGATGGGCCTTTTGAAAAGGTTAATTTTGTAAAGCTGTGATAAACCACAGTGGGAACCAAGAAGGAGGCTTGAGTCAAAGGTGCTAACCTGAATCTGGTGATTGGGATAGTGGAGGTGTCCACAGTGCCTCAAAAAGGTTTTCATAGTGTTCTCCCATGAAGAGGCAGATGAAGGGCTGTGTTTCAGTCATATGAAGTCTGCAGAGATGGGTGTTTTGTAAAGAAACATTGCACAGAGAGAGAGTCTATAACTTCCTCAAGGTTGGAGATAGTAGTTGACTTCATACTTATTTGTGAGATTATACCAACAAGGTGGATCAGAGATGAAGTCTGAATTCTTTTAGGAAGCTGAGTAAGTGACAAAAAGAGTCTTCCTGAGGACATCCATACCAGGTACGCAAGGAAGCGAAGTTTCAAGAGGTTATGGTGTAGCAACACCAAAGGGGAGAAGTGGGATAGGCATTGGAGAAATCACCACATCGTGTGTATTGTCAGAGTGGAGACTTCCTCTGGGATGAAATTGAAGATCTGAGCTGTGGTTTCACAAGGATTTCAAACCAGAGATTTAGCCTTTCTGATCTTTGTGCACTACTTAATGTTTAGAGTGCTCTCTGCTGCTGAGAGGGACTGTTCACGGCTTTCTAGGCTTAGCACCAGCACCTGTGCTTCATGAACTGGACCTCATCTCTCCTCCGGTTGTCACTTCTCAGTGCAATAATTCTCTGATCAGACTTGCTCTGCAGCTGCAGAAGTGCTTATGTAGCAGTCCTCTATAGATTTTAGTTTTGTGAATTTGCCTAATGCATATTCAATATGAAAAAAACCTGTAGTAATGAAGAAGTACCTACCTCATGTTTGTTTGGAAAACTGCTGCCTTTATTATTACCGTGCATTTAGGGACCACCGACTGAAATTGAGAGGCTGACAATAATAGTTCTGTCTATTCTCTCCTTGTCATTTGTGACTTTATAAATGGCTTGTGTCCACTCAGTTGTTTCCCCTTCTAGGCTCTGAGAAGTAAAATAATTTTTTTTTTTTCTTTTTTTTACTAAGGATGGCAGTGTGTTTTCCATCACTATTTGAAAATTTTGGGGTAAGCTTTTCCCTAAGGCATGTTCTAGTTTCGCCTTAGCTACAGCCCTGAGTTATTCGTTTAGGACAGCTCCAGACCTTTGTTTTGCAGGAAGTAGGCAAAATAATTTTAAGTCATCCCATCTGATCTTTTGAGCCCAGGCAGCAGTGTCTGTGGAGCCTGGGAAAGGCAATGAGTGTGTACTGTTAAATCATGCCAATATTTTATCAAAAGAAACAGCAGCTACTGTGTTTCAGCACTGCTGACTTGTCAAAGTTGATGTTTTCTCTGATTGCTGTGCTGTGCCTGCTGAATCAGGATAGTACAGTTCATGAAGAGAAATGATTATCAGGCATAACTGCATACTAATAAGGTCTTTAGGAGTTTGATGTGTTCCCTGCATCTCTCTGAAGTTGAAAGCAGGAGCACCGGTTTGGAATCAGACACAAGTTTGACTGTGCTGACTCTGCCCTTGTCTTGTAGGAGTGGGTAGGTGAGCGATGTCTGAAGTCCCTCTGTGAAGACAGCAATGACTTGCAGGATCCTGTTCTGAGCAGCACACAGGCTCAGAGGCTGATGCAACTGATTTGTTATCCACACCGGCTGTTGGACAATGAGGAAGGAGAAAATCCTCAGCGGCAGAGGATTAAACGCATATTGCAGGTACGGGCTCCTGGCAGAATCTAAGAATGTCCCAGTGCTATCCTGATGTTGTGCTAGAGTGAGGTTGTTCAAAATACAGCCCTCTGAGGGGTCTGACACTTAACTATCGTGGGACCTGAGGGTGTGGGTTGACATAGTTTGAACGGAGGTAAGGGCTCATATGAAGCATGTGTGTCTGTGTTGTAGAATCTGGACCAGTGGACCATGAGGCAGTCCTCGCTGGAACTGCAGCTCATGATTAAACAGACGGCAAACAATGTGAGTTTCTGCTCGGAGAGCCCGTACAGGGCGGGGTGTTGCTGGTGTTGAAGTGGCTGCTTGTGAGGTGCTGCAGAAGTGGGAATAGGGAGGAAGTGAGCAAAAAGAGAGTGAGGCCTGTGAAAGCCAAGTTTGAGAAGGATGCACAAAAATGCTCGGGGGGTTGGAACACCTCTGCCACAAAGACAGGCTGATGGAACTGGGGTGGTTCAGCCTGGAGAAGAGAAGGTTCTGGGGTGACCTACTAGCGACCTTCCAGTGCCAGAAGGGGCTCCAGGAAGGCTGGAGAGGGACTGTTCCCAAAGGCCTGGAGTGACAGGATGAGGGGCAATGGTTTTAAACTGGAGAAGGGCAGATTTCGATTGGATGTCAGGAACAAGTTCTTTCCCAGGAGGACAGTGAAACACTGGAACAGGTTGCGCAGGGGGGTAGTTGAGGCCCCATCCCTGGGGATATTCCAGGTGAGGCTGGACAAGGCTCTGAGCAACCTGCTCTGGTTGAGGATGTCCCTGCTCCCTGCAGGGGGTTGGACTAAATGACCTTCAGAGGTCCGTTCCAACCCAAACCGTTCTATGAGTCTGAGACCTAAACTGCAGCAGCCATGGAGAAGTTGACAAACTGGATTTGTACTGAGTTCTGTTGAAATGTGCAAGCCCTGTCAGAGAGGGCTCTCAGAGAAAGACTTGGCTGTATTTTCTTCCCTATCTCCAGGAGATGAACTCCTTGTTAGAAAATATAGCCAAGGCCACCATTGAGGTATTCCAGCAGTCAGCAGAGACCAGCTCTGCTAGCTCTGCTGGCAGTGGAGTCAACAACATCGGTAGTTCAGCAAGTGCTACGCCTGCCAGCAACAAATCCAAACCCATCCTCAGGTAGGTGTGGTCCCAGCTCGTAGCTGCCTCGTAGATGAGCCTGAGTCATTGGTTGGATTGCAAACTGCTTTTCTCTCCTGCGATGTCACAGCTCCCTGGAGAGATCAGGAGTGTGGCTGGTGGCCCCTCTGATTGCCAAACTTCCAACATCAGTGCAGGGCCACGTGCTGAAGGCTGCTGGAGAAGAACTGGAGAAAGGACAACATCTGGGGTCGTCATCTCGCAAAGAGCGGGACCGTCAGAAACAGAAGAGGTGAGTCCTGGGGAAAGGGCAAGCAGTGCCCGCTGTGCTGATCCCCCAGCCTGGCAGTATGAGCTCCATCTCTGTTCTCTCTGCAGCATGTCCCTGCTGAGCCAGCAGCCGTTTCTGTCACTGGTGCTAACGTGCTTGAAAGGACAGGATGAGCAGCGGGAAGGCCTCCTCACCTCTCTGTACAGTCAGGTCCAACAAGTAAGCGTCTTGCTTGTCTCCTCACTTTCCTCAAAGGCTTGCTCCTCCAGCAGGCAGGCTACTGGGCACGTCCTTGGGGATGTTACCTGTCTGATTATATGCTCAATAAGGCAAAGCTCTTAGCCTGGTTGGTATAGGGTGCTTGAGATGACCATCTCTGAGTCCCTGGACAGTGGGAGGTACAAGCCACTCTGTGAACGTCAGCGTACGGCTTTGTGAGGTCTGTCCCCTCTTCTGAATTTCTTAGATTGTTACGAATTGGCGGGAAGATCAGTACCAAGATGACTGCAAAGCCAAGCAGCTGATGCATGAGGCCCTGAAACTACGGCTGAATTTGGTGAGCAGTTGCAGAAAAATTGCTTAACATATGGGGTAAAGAGTTGTCTGCTTTTTTTTTTTTTTTTTTTTTTTTTTTGGAACATGCACACACTGGAGCGTCTGTAGATGCCCTGAGACAAGGAAGTGGGAGAGACACTTGTGCTGCTCCTAGATCTTGAGCCTTGAGTGGGTTAGGATGTATAGAAAAATTGCCTTGCTCTATTTCACCAGGATGAAATGCACAGCCTTGGTCTCTGTTAGGCAGTTGTGCCTTCCCATTCCGATGCTTTTACAGTCCACAGCGCTACTTGCATCTGAGGTTTGGCCTTCTGATTGCAGTCTCTGTCAGCTCTCAGCAAGAGTTGCTCTAGCACAGGAGTTATTTTGGTTTAGGCTCCTTTCTCACTTTTAAGCCTTAGTGTTTCTTCGTGACGTCCTTGTAATTAAACCACTTTTCTCTGCCAGGTGGGGGGAATGTTTGACACGGTCCAACGCAGTACTCAGCAGACGACTGAATGGGCTGTGCTTCTCCTGGACATCATCAGCAGCGGCACCGTGGACATGCAGTCAAACAAGTAACTTTCTGGCTGACTTCTGATTCATACACTTCCCAAGGGAGGTAGTCATTAGCATGGCCCCTTTTCTCACGTGAGCTAGCTATTTCTGTAGACAATCTGACAGAAGTACTGTGACAGACGGAAGGGACTTCAGAGCAATAGCAGGCTGCAACCTAGGCCCTAGTATCCGTGTGCACTCTTGGCATAGCCAGAGCAAAACTGGCTTTCCAGATGCAGAGAGATAATCAGGGGAGAGCTGAGTCTGGACCTGCTATTTGGAGAAGCTGAATGGGTAGACAGGAGGCCAGTCTTAATCTGTGATACTGCACATGACTCAAGTGTGAACCCGCTGTGGTGTATAAGCAAAGGATTACTGTGGGAGGTTAGTCTGGAGAGTGCTTGGCAGTGCTACTTGTAGGTGGTACTCTGGGCAATCTAATAATGTTTGGTGTTACTGCAATAGCAGAGGCTTTATATCTGCTTCTCAGGTGACTTTGACCTTTCTGCTTTGACCAACAGTGAGCTTTTCACCACCGTGTTGGACATGCTGAGTGTTCTCATCAACGGCACCCTGGCTGCTGATATGTCCAGCATTTCTCAGGGCAGCATGGAGGAGAACAAGCGGGCATACATGAATCTTGTCAAGAAACTCAGGGTGAGGGACACCAGGCGCTGAGTGGGGAAGCAGCGTGTGCTATGTCATGATTGGCCAACTACGCAGATTTGCCTGTGTCTCGTGAACGTCCTGTTGCCGCTGTTTAGATGGAGCGGCGGCCTCAGTGGCTCTGTAGGGCTGAAGGGTGCAAAGGTGAAAGGTAACACAGGGATGGAGGTTGACAGTAGAAGAGGCACAGGTAGGCTTTGGATGATTTTTCTTGAGTGATTCTTCAAGTCTCCTCTATTCCACTTGTACAGAAAGAGCTGGGGGACCGACAATCTGACAGCTTGGAGAAGGTACGACAGCTACTGCCGCTTCCGAAGCAGACCCGAGATGTAATCACCTGTGAACCTCAGGGATCCCTCATTGACACCAAAGGCAATAAAATAGCTGGATTTGACTCCATCTTCAAGAAGGAGGTGAGTGAAGTTTTTTTGTCCGCATCACGGCTCCCGAGTGCAGGTGTCACCTTGTCCTCTGGTGCCTTGAATCTACACGGCTTGGGAGGTGTCTATGTGCAGTGCCTCGTTGCCTGCTGAGTTTAAAGTGGCTGGCTGCATGCAGCTGAGCTGGCCCATAATCATGTCCAAAAAGGGCAAAGCTGGGCATTAATGCTTGGCAATACATGCTGCTATGGCCTGAGAAGTTATTTCGACTTTGATTTCATACTTAGGGCTATATTAAGCACAAAGAGAACCCCATATCCTTGTCATTTGAGTTACTGGGCAGTGCCAGTGTGCAGAAGACTGGCAGAGGTGGGATGAAGGAGACCGGCAGCTGTTGATGAAGGCCTTTAGAAATTACTGCTTTGCCACGTGGAAGAGTGGGGATCGTTAGTAAGGGCTCAGGCTGTTTACTGGGACACATGGATTAGAGCCTGAAGAACACCCAGAGTATCCTGTACTCTCATTGGAGAAACAACAGGGACTTGGAATTTCTTCTCTCTCTTGCTTTAAAGGGTTTGCAAGTCTCTACAAAGCAGAAGATTTCCCCTTGGGATCTGTTTGAGGGCTTAAAGCACTCAGCCCCCCTCTCCTGGGGTTGGTTTGGGACTGTCCGTGTGGATCGCAAGGTGTCTAGATTTGAGGAGCAGCAGAGGCTTCTTCTGTACCACACACACTTGAAACCCAAGCCCCGCAGTTACTATCTGGAGCCGTTGCCGCTGCCTCCTGAAGAGGAAGAACCTCCTACACCCGTGGCTTCAGAGCCAGAGAAGAAAGCTGTGGAACCAGCCAAGACTGATAAAACAAGCTCCAATCCTGCCACCTCTACTGAAGAACGCAAGAAGAAACAGAGCAAAACCAAGAAACGCAACCAATCTTCCAGTAAAACTGAGGTAATTGCCCAACGACTGTGGACCTGTGTCCACCCCTCCTAGGCACAGAGCACTCCTCTGAGTCTTCCTGAGGACCCTAAGGGTGGTGTAATAGTGAAGGTGAGGTAAATTTCCTCTCAGCTATGAGTGGTGGAGCTTTATCCTGCTCTCCCTGGTCTCTGGGGCAGGACAGTTTCTTAATTCTCTGGTGGGAGGGAAGGAGCTGCCCAGCTCAGATAGCATCCCAGGCTTCCTCCTGGGGACTTTGCAACCCTTTCATCCTCTCATCCATTCATGAATTCCCAGTGCACGTTGATCTTTCTTACTCCTTCTCTTTTTTTGCAGGATTTTGTGCTGGGCCCTAGCCGAGGGGTTTCGTATGGAGTCGGTATGCCTACAGATCTCCTGCATCACCAGTCAGGAAGCACTATGTCGAGACTGGCATATGGGCAATCACCAGTGGGGCTCTATGCTCAGAATCAGCCTCTTCCAGCAGGTAGGTGTACAGGAGAGGTGAGCATATTGCACCTCTTTGGAAACCTCTTTTTAAGAACCCCTTCTGTGAGCTGGTCCTATACACATCCCTATACTTTCCCCTTTTGCCTGTCCTGTGTCTAGATACAGTGATGAACAGTCATTCTGGAGCTACAAGGCATGTAACTAGTCTCTTCCTTTTGCAGGTGGCCCTCGTCTGGATACATCCTATAGACCTGTACGTATGCCCCTGGGGAAACTTGTTCAGAGCCGTCCTCCTTACAGCGGTGTGCTGCCTCCAGGGATGGGGAGCATGATGGGCATCGACCCCTCCTATAAACCAGCAGTGTACAGACAGCAGCCTCCAGTATCTCAGGGACAGATACTGAGGCAGCAGCTTCAAGCAAAGTTGGTAAGTCAGAGCTGCGTTCTTGCTTCTGCTGGACCCCACAGTACAGCAGGCCCAAGATGCTTGCTGGGGCTCTCTCTTCTAGTCAGAACTCTTCAATTTTTTCTGGCTTTCTGCCCTGAAAAAATGTTTCTCGTGTCTGTTCCTGTAGTGCAGCACTGTGTTTGCCACCTCCTTTGTGGGCCCACATTGCTAATAGTTGGAGGCTGTCATTGAGGGGCGTCTGTGGCTGTAGGGTGTTCAGAGGGGCACGTCCTGGCTGTGGGGTGGTATGCATACTAGTGCCCTCTTTGTCCCAAGCTGGGTTGAGGCAGAAGTCATTAGCATCTGCATGCTGTGCAGCAGCCTTGTAGGTGTAGCAGTGAAGCTACTTGTCTGGTTTGCTGGGAGCAGCTGAGGAGAGAACAGCAGTGTCCTGCCCTTTGGAGACGCTGAAAAAAGTGTTTCTCTGTTGCCTTTCAGCAGGGTCAAGGGATAATGGGACAGCAGCCCGTGCGCCAGATGGCTCCAACCCCATCCTATGGAGCTCTGCAGCCCTCCCAGGTCAGTGGCAGTGAACACAGGTAAGGCTGGTGTCTGGCTCCAGCACAGGGCAGCATCGCAGTTTCTGCTGCTATATTCTGAAACCTCTTAGCTCTTCTCACTCCTTTACAGGGCAGCATGAATCTGAATCCCAGAGATGAGCAGCCTTGTGACAGTGTTTACAGGAGATCGATGTCTTGTGTTCCAGATTCTCTTTTGTACCTTCACCCCGTGACTCATAAAGGCTTTTTCTGTCGTTTCAGGGTTACACACCTTACGTCTCCCACATAGGCCTTCAGCAGCACCCTTCTCAGTCAGGCACAATGGTACCTCCTACGTATTCTGGCCAGCCCTATCAGAATTCTCACCCTAGCTCTAATCCTGCCCTGGTGGATCCTGTTAGACAGATGCAACAGAGACCGAGCGGCTACGTACACCAGCAGGCCCCTGGCTACGGGCACACCTTGGGCAACACACAGAGGTACCTCCCACCCTACTGGATGTTAATAAGCTGTATTTCATCAAGGACTTCCCCACTCTGCTCAGACAACCCTAACAGCAGTATGTGAAAAGCCTGTTCTCCGTACTGTGTTATACAGCATCCGAGTCCTTCATGCTGTTAGGGGAGCATCTCTGTCCAGCTTTCAGTCCTGGGAAGAAACAGAGAGACAGGCTGAAATTTGGAGATGCTAGTTGCAAGCAGGAGAGGGTGTGACCAGCCAGAGACAGATGGAATTGGGAGTATGAGGAAAATTACTTGAGAGAGTCCTGGTTTTGGTTTTAAATTTAACCAGCCGGTCACCATTCAAAAGGTTAGATCTGGGATTTCTGCTGCTCCTGAGCAGGCATAAATCCAGCAGGGAAATCATACAGAACAGTGGGCTGAGGACTGTTACTTAGGACTTCTAGAAGAACAGATTGAATGGAACTCTTGAGAGGCCCTGGTGTCTCGCTTTTTGACAGAGAGGCAACAGGGATTGCGGGGGGCTGTTTGGACTGTCTGTCTTGTTGATGGCAGAAGCTGGGTTTAGGTTAAAGAAGCTGGTTGCCCATAAGTCATAGAATCATAGAATGGCTTGAGTTGGAAGGCACCTCAAAGATCATCTCATTCCAACCCCCCTGCCATGGGCAGGGACACCTCCCACTAGAGCAGGTTGCCCAGAGCCCCATCCAGCTTGGTCTGAAATACTTCCAGGGGTGAGGTGTCCACAACTACTCTGGGCAACCCGTTCCAGGGTCTCACCACCCTCAGAGTAAAGAAATTCTTCCTAATGTCCAATCTAAATCTACTTTTCTCTAGTTTAAAACCATTGCCCTTTGTCCTATCCCCACAGGCCCTTATAAAAATTCCCTCCCCAGCTTTACTGCAGGCTCCTTCCAGGTCCTGGTGGCCACTATAAGGTCTTGCTGGAGCTGGTGCTCCAGCCCTCTGATCATCTTTGTGGCCTCCTCTGGATCCCCTCCCTCTGGATCCTCGTCCTTCTTGGGTTGGGGGCCCCAGAGCTGGATGCAGAGCTCCAGGTGGGGTCTCACAAGAGCGGAGGGGCAGAATCACTCTTTTACTCCATGAGCTCGTCCTTTTCTCTTTCAGATTTCCTCACCAGTCAATACAGCAGGCCCCCATGATGAGTGGGATGAACCATTTGGGTCCACAAGGAGTTTCCTCAGGAATTCGACCCAGCCAGATACTGCCTGACCAGCAGCAGCAGTATCTCAGGCAGCAGCAGCAGCAGATGCTGAGGGTGAGTGGCTGCTGACGGGGGGAAGACCGCTGGAACCGGAGAAGGCTGCCCAGTGCTGCTTACCTCTGCGTCAGCAGTGCTCTGCTCTGCCCCTCTGTGCCAGCTGGGGACTGTCTGTAATATTTTGCTAGGCTGCTCTCCCTTCTTTAGAGCTGGTCACTCCTGCTGAAGACACTTGCTGTGCTGCCTTTTGCCAGTCACTCAGCATGAGCTGAAGGGAAGTTAGGAGCAGGAACAGTCTGTTTAGTCCTCTGTGGGCTGCATCCCACCTCTTCCTGTTCCAGCTGAGCCCATAAGATGGTGCAGAAAGCTAGCTGTCTTAGAAGTGTTGCAGGAGCAACTTGCCCACACAAGAGCAGGTAGAGTTGTTCCTTACAAGATCATTTTTAAGAGGTATATCTACATTTTCCTAAGACCAAAATAAGCATCAATGGTGGGAAGTCCGGTGTCAATCCGTTTACGTACTCCACATCTAACAGCAGATGGTGAATAACTGATCTAAAGTGAACTGTTAGACCCAGCTCTCTAGGCTTGAAGAAGTTCACAGGTGTGTGTCAACACACATGAACATTCCATGGATTTGCATTATGGTCTCATGAATACGAAATACTTTACAATATACAGATAGGAATAAATTTCTTGGAGTTACAAAGGAACGCAGACATAGCTTGTGCTAATTGGTGAATCTCATGCCTTGTGACAAGGCCTAGCAAATCTGTAGAATATGTGGAGACTTTACATGGCATGGAGTGCTCAGGTTTTGTGTTCTGAAAGGGGCCTGAGTGAGCCAGTGGTTCCTGCAGAGAGCTGCAGTCAGCAGTATGTGAGAATTGCTCCCTTACGCTGGACAGGAGACTGCCTGTGGCATAGTCAGCAGGTTTTAGTCCTTTTGACGAGTAGCACCTCCTGACTATTCACTTGGTCTCTTTTAGCATTCTCCATCACTCATATTTAGAAAAAGAACACGCCTCAGACAAATTGCTAGCACTTCTCTTACCTCAGTAGCTTCATGTATAGTATACTTTCTGCTTTTAACTGACATTACTTAATAAAAAAAAAATAACAACCAAAAGTGGAGTGCCCAAAATCTCCCTTGTTACTGTGACTCCTGCTGCATTATCTGAGGCATACCAGGTGCAGAACTGGTGCTTGAGTTGGCTGTCATGATGCAGTGCCTTGTAGAAAGAGCAGATGACCTTTTGGTTTGTCTTGCATGGGTTAGTAGGCAGCTGTTGCAAGAAGGTGGGACATGAAATGGGAAGGGGTATCCTGGCTCATTTAGTCAGTCAGCTGCTTTCTTGCATACCCAGGTCATAGCATCCATTTCAAGAACCTAAGTGGTCAAACTAGGTTCAGATGAAAGTTAAGAGGCTGTTCTAGAAATTTGTTCTCTCTGGGTTGAATCCTTGATGCAAGCCTCAATGTGTTCATGGCTGGTTCTTGTGTCCGAGTATTATTGTCCACTGTGTCCTCTTGTTTGCTGGCTCTTCTTTCTCTCTGATGCTTGCTCAGTGTGTTCCTAGGGAGCACTTGCAGCTACCATAGATCAGTTGTGGGTGTTTTTTTTCTAACCTCCTCTCATAAAATACTGTTCCTTCTCCTGGTTGTATTTCTGTCTGTTTTCTGAGTCTGTTCAAGGTTTGAACCTTACCCTTTTGAGCCAGTGATGGGAACTGTACCTAGCATCACTACATTGGTTCTGTATGATGGCATTAGGAGTTTTCTGTTTCTGCTAAAAATTCTTCCTGATGATGTAGAGAGTTCAAAACTACATTGGCAGATGGGAGAAATGTCTGAAAGTAGGAGGAATGAAAAAAACTTTGAGATTTGCGAGTATACTCTGACTCCAGGTTCAACACACTGAATTTTCTTCTCGCTGTAACTGGTTCTGTCCGTGTGTAGGTTGGAGCATTGCATCCAGTTTTATCTGCCTCCTTTTACTCAAGTGCAACACCAGCAGACAGGAGTGACAGAGAAGGGCAGCAAGAGTTGGGGAATATGACTTAGAAGGAAAGGCTGAAATAGCTGAGCATCAAATTAGAGAGATAAGTCTCCCAATCTTTTGTCTTCAGGAAAAGCCAAAAACCCCTTATCTGTTCTTGTCCCTTGGCTGTAGGACAAAAAGTGGCCTTAACTCCTACCGTATGACATTCAGGGTAAAGATTAGGGAAAACGCCTGTAATAAGAGTGACTTGGAGTAGACTCTGTAAGGAGGTTACGGGAGCTCTGGAAAAAAAAAATTGAGAGCGGGTCAGGCAAATACACAGTGAAATCACCGCTGCTGATCTGAACCACGAGGCAAGAGATGAACCAGCCAACCTCTTGAGGTAGCTCTTAGTGTTCTCTGCTTGTTTATGGTTTGCTCCTAGTCGTTCCCCAACTGAGCAGTAGATTTGCAGGTTTTTTCCTACGATCTGTCGATACCTCATCTTGCAGAAGAACTTTGTTACTGTCCCTATAGTTCTTGCCACTTCTCAGCCCAGGGCAGTGTCCTAGTGAAATCAGGGTAATTCGGGTACCTGTAAGGAAAATGGTGCAAGGGGGCATGTTACTGCATGAAATGTCTTTCCTCGCTCAGCCCTTTCTGTACCTTTTTCCTGTGTGTGTTGCCCAGACAGTTTCCTGATGGTCCCTTCTCTTTTGTCTTTGCAGCAGCAGCAGCAACAGCAGCAGCAGCAACAACAGCAGCAGCAGCAGCAGCCACAACCACCACAGCCACAGCAGCAACCCCAAGTCTCCACAGTGCCTCAGCCACAGGCGCAGAGCCAGCCCCCAGGGCTGGGAATGCAGGCTCTTCCCCCCCAGCAGCCCATTGTGAGTGTTCCCTCAGAGGCAGAGGGATGTAATAGTCCCTCTGCAAATCCAACGGTGCTCCACCTGCATCCCCCCTCCCCTTCTCCCTCCCCTCCGCTTCCCAGGGCTCGTGCGGATGCCGAGGCTGCCAGCCAGGTGGTCTGGTGATAACGACATTTCTCTCTTTGCAGTTCCAGCGCCAGGGCCTTCAGCAGACACAGCAGCAGCAGCAAACAGCTGCTCTTGTTCGACAGCTTCAGCAGCAGCTTTCCAGTAAGCCTTAGAGTTCCTGATCTTGTCCCTACTTGCCTGCCTGCTGTTTTCTGTCGCAGGTACTCTGGTGTAGAGAAGCACGGCCAAGCCAGACTGTCTGTCTGAAGCCATAAGTGATGCTGGCAGGGAGGTGGCATCAGGACTTAGAGCTCCTGGCCCAAGGGGGCACAGCAGCAGGGCAGGCAGTGCTTGCCAGCTTGTGAACAACCTTCCAGACCGTGCTTCTGCTGCCTGCAGAGGGTTGGGGGAGCTGAGCCTTTGTAGGGACCGTCACGCAGCTTTCCTGAAAGGATCCAGTCTGCGGCTCTTAAAGCGTTCGTTTCCTCTGCTGCAGGTGACCTCTGAGGGGCTCTTGTCCCAGGGCATTCACTTGGTGGATGACCTAGGGACACTTGTCCTAATCAGGACAAGACTTCCTGGAGGCAGGGAGAGCACTCTAGGAAGTGTCACTGCACGCTTGCTGTGTTTGTGGTGTTCTCCGGGCTTCCGTGGCTGTCGTCCCAGAGAGGGTATAGATGGTGTTCTGTCTGACACCGTATTCCTATAACCTGCACTGAACTCTACTGGCTGGGAGATCGAGAAACAGAACCCGGTGTCCGTGCTGTTCCCTTCTGAATGGCCTGGTGTTTTACTGTCACCTCACTGGCTTTTCTGCCGTAAAAATGGTAGACGTGCTGCGGAAATGGCCAGAAATGGACTGCACAGGGCTTTTTTGCAGTTCATTAAGTGTGAGACCTGTGCTATATGTAATAGTGGGTGGAGTAGGGACTTGGAAATTGTGCTTATACTTGTTCCCTGATGGAAAAAATCTTAATCCTTGTGACCAAAAAAAACGTCCCCAAACCAGAAACTTGTCCTAAGTTTCCCACTAGCCTGGTTCATAAACCACAGGTCTGTGCAAAGATCCCAGCCAGGACATTCAAGTATAGGAAAATCTCATATAAGAATCAGAATATAGCAGAATAGCCATATTTTTGTATTCTGTCTGTACGGTAAATGGGGTGTCTCCTGTGGAACACTGTGGTGATTTGACCTTGGCTGAGAGCCAGGTGCCCACCAAGCCACCCTATCGCTGCCTGCCGCTCCTTCCTCTCAGCTGGACCAGGGGGGAGAAAATAAGATGAGACTCGTAGGTAAAGACAAAGGAAGGAGATTTTGTAGGGACTGCCACAGTAGTGCCTGGGATGGAGTGGAAAACAGGACATTAAACCAAGAACAGTCCATAGGAGGCAGACAACAATACTTCAGGCCTGGGATAGGCTGCGTTAGGAGGCTCCAGGGTATCCCTGAATGTGCTGTTGTCCAGCAGAGTGGAGCAGGCCTGCTTAGGGACAAACGTGCTGCTGGAGTTTCAAGAAAAAAACAAAAACCTACAGGATTTTATTAATCAGACAGTACCCAAATAAACTGAACGCTGTACGTCACAAAACATCAGTCCCAGCAGTTTGGAAGTTCTTGAGATCCTCGAATATAACTTTTATCGTGTTTCCTGTCCTTTTTGTGCCATCTGGAATTCCTTGGGCACGTCCCTTCTTTTGTACCAAGATAGTGAGAGGGAGCCAGAATAGTTGTCTTTGAAACCTTCCCTACCTCCGGTTTCTGGGTGTGCCTCAGGATGAGTGTTTGACACTAGCTGTCGGAGCAGCTTGTATGGCTGGAGGCGGTGTGCAATCTTCTAGGGCCCATTTTCTTTCGAAATCAGAACTATCGAATCCATAAAGTCATCCTCACAGCTAGCTTTCAGGGCTTTGTTATGGTGCACCAGTTCCACCACAAAGGATGGAGAGATCTCCTCTGCAGAAGCTTCAGGGTCAGGACTGGCCACGTATCTGTCTCTCTTCCTCAAAGAATGTGGGGTGCCAGCTGTGCTGCTCTCCAAAGGCTCAGACAAACAAGCAGAGCAGGCAGTGCCTTAAAGGTTCTAGTTTCCTTCTCACAGCCTGTGACACACTTCTTATACTGTGCTGGTGACGCTGGGAGAGGGATCTCTTTTCGGAACCAGACCTTGTGACTGTCTTAACTCTGTCTTGACCTCAACAGATACACAGACACAGCAGAACAACAACCCCTTTGGACGCTACTAACTGTGGACTGCAGCCTGACACAGGAGGGAGAAGTCACTGTTGACTGAAATAGAGTCTTTTCAGCCTGATCCACACACTGGAGCTGCCCCCAACCTCTGTCCTTGGGCGTGTGCAGCCGGTGTTGCTGCTGCCCCTCTCGCAGGGAGATGCCAGGAGGATGGTTTTATTGTACAGAAAAGTTGTTTTTACTATCTGATTTCTACAAATGTTTATGGAGATCCCTTGTGGCTGGTAGTCTCTCTCCCCACTCTGGTTTCAGTTTTTACTCAGTTTTTAGTATTTTTGTTAAAATAATTATTAAAACATTGTAAAATTTTGTACTTTATTTATACCAGATTAACCTCGTACTGTAGACATTCTCAGATGAATACAGAGAGCTTACTTTGCAAAAGCAGTGTGTGTTCAGAGCCTGCCTTTCCTCCTCAGCACTCCTCCCAGTACAGCCCAGCAGCACCTCTATACACGGTCTTTCTCTCTTTCGCGGTAGAATTAATGTCTGTATTTTCACCTTTTGTGAATAACTCGACAGTTTGATTTGGGAAAGAAAGCACACCCCCCCCTTCCCTGTTTGTTTGGTAAGCTGGTGTTTACGTGCATGCAACACATGGTGCGAGGTTTGTAGGATTTGCATTTGCACGAGAGCTTTGCTAGTGATCTGTGATGTGCTCCAAAACAAAAAGGGAGCTGCGCTGCAGGGTTACAGCCCTGACATGCTCAGCTTCCTCGTCCCAGCAGTTACTGAGATGCTCAGGCTCCTACCCCTGCAGCCCAGGAGAAGGTGCAGACCAAGTGCACTGGCACCACCGCTCCTTACAGCGCACCAAGGCTCCTCTGCTGGTTCCTCCCTGATGGCTGCAGGGCTTTCTCTGGGTGGGTAACGTGCGGCATTCTCAACTTTTGACCTGGCCAATGCGTCCTGCTGTCATGGAGGTTCATCTCTAGCCGGTTGTTTTAACTTTGTGCTCTCCAGTCCTGCTGTCTGTTGGACCTGAAAACCTCCGCCACCAGCACCTTGCTTCTCTCTTTGGTTCTTCCTCAGCAGTTTGCCCGTGGACTGTTTGACCTGTGATCCATCTAGTAGCTTTTCTTGACCAGTGTCTTCCTTCTGCCCCCTCTGTGGGGGATATGGTGAGGCTTGCAGGGACTTGGTCTTAATCTAAGGGCAAATAAACAGTTCTGTCGGGTTGGCCAGAGAAAGAAGGAAAGCTTGGGGAGTGGAGAAGAAGGAGGGATGTTGGGGCTGTAGCCCTCAGCTGTGCTCAGGCTACTCTGAGGGATGTCAGTGACCTGGGGCAGTGCCCTGTGGCCTGGCTGAGGGGCCTGTGCTGCCCCAAGAACTGGAGCTGAGCGCTTTATTCCCCAGGAGCAGGTGGGTGGCTGCTCTTAGGACAGCCATCTAGGGTGCCTGGCACCACACCCACCCTGTGCTCTGCTTCTCTACACCGTTCTTGCACCTATGCCAGGCTCCTGACGTGTCGGAGGTGAGGCGGAAAATGTTGCCGGCCAGGCCTTGTTCATGAGGACAGATGTGTGCGCAGCACTGCTGCTTCTGTGCATCCCTGCTTGTCCCCTTCCATGAAGATCAGGCTGGGGAGCAGCCTCGAGCGGGCTCTTAGGTACCTCATGCCCACAGCCTGTGCTGGGTGCCCCCAGAGCTGGAAGCCCGGCTCACGGCTGTGTCTGTGCCAGCTGCTCCCTGCTCTGAGGGACCCGTGGCTGGGGCAGGAGAGGGCTGGGCTCCTCTTATCCTGCCTGTGGGCAGCGAGTGCCCAGAGCTCCGTGGAGCCACAGCCTGAGGGAGCTGATGACTGTCTCTTCCCGTCTGGTTACCCCTCTTCCCGGTGTGGGCGGCCATGGCCGGCGGTCTCCTCTTCTGCTGGCACTGGGAGGCAGCTGAGTCTGCGCCAAACGGCATCTTGGATGCTGCCTTCTGCATCACTGCCGTACCAGAGGTGGGAGGAGGGTGGCCCTCTGCAGCAGCCAGCGCCAGAAGAGGGTGGCAGAAGGCAACACAGCCATGGGCAGCTCTGGGCAGGGGTGTAGCCAGGTGCCGCTGGTGCACAGGTGGCTGTGACAGGGCTGGGGTCCTGCACCGGCAGAGCACGGAGGCAGGTGATGATCTCCTGCTTTATGCCCTTCAGCAGAGCCCTAGGAATCTGCTGGAAGCGTCCCAGGGACCACCCTGCCTCCCTAGGGGAAAGGGGATGACTTGTCCTTCCCTGGGGCCAGATGCCTGCTACCAAGGGACCCTGCTTTATTGTGTGGCCAAACGAGGGGGCTGCCCCTGCTCTTTCCTTCTGCAAAAAAGCTACTCCAAGCTGTACTTGGCACTCTGGGTCTGCATGGGATGAGCAGGACTCCAGAGCTTCATCATGGGGACAGACCTAGGGCTGCCGGTGTCCAAGACCCTCTGGCTGCCCAGAGGTTTACCAGCAGGGGCAGGAGGCTGTGGGGTGACGTGGGGACTGGAGCAAGATCCAGTCATGGTATGGGACGTGTTTGGGGAGCTGCATTTTGCCCAGCCTGGCTACATGCCTTGCAGCTGCTCTTGCTGTGCTGCACGTTAGCACTGAGCCTCATCAGTTTTAAGCAGACCTGATGGCTTCCAGCCCTTCTGCTCCTTCTCTGAGTCGTGACTAAACACTGCTCATGACAGAGCCGGAGGTCACCTGGGGGGTTTTATTACATGCTGCCTATTGAATAATGCACACGGCTGCCCTGCTGTGGCCACCGGTCTGGGGTAGGGGGTGTGTTTGGTGCTGAGGCCCAGCACCAAGAGGTGCCCGGGCAGCGTCCACGGGCGTCGTGTACAGGTGATGCTGCGTGGGTGCGTGCCCAGCGCGTGGGGAGACGACCGAGCTTGCGTGAGGCTTGGCACGGTGGGGTGGTGGGTGGGCAAGAGCAGGTCATGCCCCACGCACCCAGCCCGCCCAGCAGCCTGGCAGAGGTGGTCCTCACCGACTGTGCTCTGGGCAAATGGCTTGTCAGGCACAGTCAGAGCTGGTGCAAGAAGATCAATCGCTGCCCGCTCAAGCAGCTGAAGCTGGAAATGAAACAGCTCTGTGACCACCCAACCCTCCGTGTGTAGTGCCTGTGGTGGGGCGTAGGCCATGAGGTACTACTGGTACTGTGTACCATGACCCTGCTGGTTTTGCCGGCCGGGGTGACACAGGAAGCCATGCCTGGAGCACTACTCCCTGCAAGGCAGCCTGGCACTGATCCAGGGGCCCCTTCAAGATGCTTCTCAAGGCTGATGAACCCTGGTGTGCACAGGTTGTGCATCCAGCCCACAGGGTGCTGGACCATGTTGTCTGCTCAAGGGCCTACAAGGTGGCCCCATGAATCTCACCCTACGTATAACAGACCAGGAAGAAAATTGATCCTGCTGCTGACCACCAGTGAGCAGTTTCTTGGAGAGGGAGCAGGGCAGGATGGGCAGGAAAGCTCCAACCTGCTCTGCAGCAGCAGCCAGAAGGCACTGGGACACGTGAAGCCCAACTTGCACTGGGGTGCAGCTGCACATTCGCTGACTCGGTGCGCATGCCGGTGGCGTGCGGGAGAGCTGAAATAAATGCCTGCTTTTTGCATGCTGCCACACTAGCATCTTAAACGGGAAGCTGTGAAGCTGTGGCTGCTCTGCAGAACCTGAGTAGGGTCTGGGTTGCAGCTCTGGCAGTGGGAGGCAGAGCCAGCTCCCCTCACCCAGATCGAAAAGCGTGGAGGTGTCTGCTGGTAAGTGCATGTCCTCCTCTTTGATCAGACATCACAGCTGATGCTGCTCTGGCTGTGGTAGAGAGATACAGATATCCAGTAGCATCCAAATCCATACCCTGTTTCAAATGATTTCTGTAATCCCATCAAGCAGGACTGAAACAGAGAGGTAGCTCCACCATAGGCAGAGGCAGGCTGGAGGAGTGGCAGCTCCTGACAGGAGGCCATCCGTGGGAGGGGGAAGATTTTGCCACGCTGGGAAGGAGCATGCCAGGAGGAAAAGGGAACAGCCAAGGTGCTGGGTCTTGCTGCACGGTGCTGCTGGGGCCTGTAGGGCTGTGAGTGCTGAGCCCACAGCCTGGTGCTTGTCAGGGGGTGGACAGGTGGCAGGGCTGCACCTGGACCCAGGGCTGAAGCTGAGATGGGGCATCCCACACTGGACCAGCTGGGTGCTGTGGAACAGTGGAAGAGGCAGGGACTGCTCCCCTGGCCGTTGGGAAAGATGCTGGGGCTGGAGAGCATGGGATGCTCCGGCTGCTATGGGATGTGCTGGGGCAGCAGAGCTCAGGGCTGTGCGAGGGCATGGAGGGGACCCATGCAGAATGGTTAGGGCAGGTACAGGGTGCAGTGGGGCAGGATTCGGGATGTCCGGGATTGTGCAGGATGCCCAGGGTAGTGCAGGGATGCCCGCGGTGGTGCAGGATGCCCAGGGTAGAAGAGGATGCCTGTGGTGGCCTGGAGATGCCCCAGGTCGTTTGCTGGGATGGTGCGAGGTGCCCCAGAGTGTACAGGTGTCCTGGTCGGGACGGTGAGGGTTATCCCCACTCTCTAGGGCCGGTGCCGTGAGCAAGGTAGGGTTCCAGGGGCCGTGGGGGGTACCGGGAGTGTAGGTGCCGTCAGTGCCGGTACCAGCGGGCGCGGTACCGGACTGCGAGGTGCCCGGCTGGCGAGACACCTTCTCGGTGCAGTAGCCAGGGCGGTGCAGATGCCAGGACACGCGGTACCGGGCCCGGCCGGCGCAGCGGCGGGGCCGTGGGATGCCCGATCGGTGCGGTACACGTAGCGGTTACCAGGCGGCGGCGGCGCCGCC
>VWZK01018814.1:37420-82469 GCA_013396935.1 Baryphthengus martii | reverse complement strand
TGCTCGGGCGCTCTGGCCCCGGGGATTAGGAACCTCCCCCGGTCCGTGAAGGGGCTGGAGGTGCAGGTGGGATCGGTTATTTGGGGTGCAAGGATGCGTCCGGTGCTGCCCGGTGCGAGGCTGCTGGCACCAGCATTGCCGGGTCAAGGGCAGGCGGGAGATCCCCTTGGCTCGGTTTATTTGACACGATATTTTTAGGAAATAGCATTAGACATTGGGCTCCCGCAGCAAAAGGGTATTCGCCGGCACTCTCTTGGGTAGGGGGCCAGAGTGGAGGGAGGCTTGGTGTCGAACAGTGGCCCCTGTTGCACAGGCCACGCTCATCCCTGAGCAGAGCGGTGGGTCGAGCTCAAGTCGCAAGGGTTGCCGGTGGCTCCACCGACGCGTGCTGTGGCTAGAGTCGGCACTGTTCGGTTGAGCTTGGCTCGGTCATGCTCGAACACACGGAGCGGGACAGACGTGGAGGGTGACGGTCAACACCGGGGTCTGTCTGTGTCTGTTGCTCTCGGCAGCGAGGGAGAAGAGAAGGAGTGAGGGATGTGAGGCTTTTGGCTAGCCAGTCTCTTTCTGGACCATGCTCTTCCAAATGGTGACACCTTCCGGCACTTCTACTGGCAGCCTTTCCCAAGGCCACGGACCTCTCTTGGCGAGGTGGCTCTGGCATGAAGTCCTTGTGACGCTGGGATTTTCCTTCCATCCTTTCAGGGTGCCTGTTCCAATGCTGCTACCAGCTTGGCCCCAGGCCACGTCAGAGGGGCTGGAGGTGCCCCCGCAACGGGGCACATGTGGATGTATCAGGAGAGCTGACAAAGGCAGACTCCTGCTAGTCCCTGTGGTGGCCATGCTGCACGTCAGCGTGGTGGGACCTTCCTTCCTCTGCAAACTGGTGTGCTCTGTGGAATCAAGGGCTGGGTAATGGGTGGAGCTGTGTAATGCCAAGGCAGGGGTCGCTTTTACCTCTGGGAAATGCACGTTGCTTCTTGTGCTCCGGTGCAGAGCAGGGAGAACAGTGCCAACTCCTGGCGCGGGTCTGGGCTCCTCGAGGTCCCCGTCGGAGCACGCCTTCTCCTGCTCTGCGTGCCGCAGGTGACCACCACCAGAGCTAGTGTCTGCAAAATGGTTAAAAGCTGACATTTAGAGGTCACACTTTTAGCATTGTGCATGTGTTTGCTTCATTTACGTTTGCAGTTAGCCCAGCTCGAGGCTTTGCTACTTGCATGTGCAGTTGCCATGGTTACACGTGCAGTCTGGCTATAGAGTTTGGTTGGACACCTGCAAACATGCAGCTCTCAACCTCTGGAGCACCAGTGCACCGGCGAAAGCCACCGAGTTGCAGAACGACCCGCGGACCTGGGCATGGGGACCCTGTGCAGTGATGTGCTGAGGAAATGGAGATGCAGTGCCCATCTTGTGGGAGTCTGCGTACTGCTGCCTTGCACAGCCTCCAACTGCCCGCAGTCAACATGCAACGTGTATCTAGGACAGTGGCGTTGGAGAGGAAGGTTGAGCCCGTGCCAAGGGATGTTACATCTGGGTCTGTCTCCTTCCCAGACCCTATGTGGAGACTCTTCTCCCAAAAGACTGGCAAGAAGGTGCTTGAGAGCAGGGTGGTGAGGATGGGCAGAGCCTGGGAGACACGAGTGGAGCTGCTGTGCGGGCTGGCAGTGCCTTGCCCGCATGCAGGGGCCTGCCAAGGCTTCAGAAGGCAGCATGAGAATTGACGGAGCGCTGTGCCAAGGCTCCAGCTGTGGTAGCTGCATTTCCCCTGGCTCTCTGTGTGGTCTGCTCTGGGTGTTTAAGTCCAACACAGGCAGCGACTCGGTCCAGGTGCCTTTTGACCAGGATCACAATGAGTGCCCAAGGAGGAGCAAGGGCAGAGTGATTGCCAAAATCCTCTGCCAGGTGCGTGTTGGCCTTGTCTTTGTGTCAAGGGAGGAGTTTTAGGACGGCAGGTTTGAAAGGAACCTCGAGGTCATAGAGTCTCTAAGCTCCATCTAAACCATTCTTGAGCAGCATCAGATCAGCCAGCTCCTAAACCTCCTCCAACCACAGTGCTTGGGCTGCCTCCCAAGCAGTTTGTTGCCATCTTCCCATATCCTTCCTGTTAGCAGCTACTTCTACGCAGCAGGCGAGGGAGGAGGGAAGCCCTCTTGGCTCTCCAGGAGCAACTGTGGCCTTGGACGGACCACGTGTGTCCGTGCTGTGCTGGTGGCAGCTGGAGGAATCCATAACAAGAGGAGCGTGGAGGGACAGTGGGAAAGCATTGGGGGTGGAGACATGGAGCATGTGTGTGGGTATGAGCTGTGGAGGAGCCATGGATGAACCTGTGAAATCTCACAGCAGAGCATGGAGGGAGTGATTATCTGCCATCCTGGGGTGGTGCACCAAGTGCAAAGGGATGAGACAAGGGAAAGCTTGGCCCTGTCCGTAGGGCTTTCACCGCCACTGGGATGGAACTGGTATTTGTTCCTTATGGGATCCCAGGCAGAGGTTCCTCCTCTGACGATCTGTAGTTGTCAGCTGCTGTTGACAGAGCCTTTCAGAAGATGCTTCTTAATCAAGGTCTGTTGTTTGTACCTGCAGCCGCAGCCACAGCTCGGGCCATGCGCAGGTCGTGTCTCAGCAGAGAGGGGAGGGAGGAGAGGTGGCCGCAGCCGACTGGCAGGGGCACATCAGCAGAAGGAGGCGGGATGGATCCTGGTACCAAGGTGCTCGAGGAAAGCCGGATTTGAGGATTGTGACAGGGCTGAGTGGTGCTGCACGATGAACTAAATGCTCCGGTGGTCTCCTAATGCGATGCTCCCTGGAGCTGGGGGCAGGGAGCAGGCTCTGAGCGCTGCTAGTCTCAGCAGGATTTTGCAATGGGTGTGAGGGGAATGATTAAAAGGTCCTGCAATTGCCAGAGCTGGCAGTTTGAACCCACTTCATTCAGACCCTGGAGTATGTTGGAGGCAAAAGAGGGATGAAGCGAGAGCAGTAGAAAGATGCACGGGCATCTGACTACAGCTGACAGGTTCTGTCTGGTGTTCACGGTTCCTGGAAGTTTTCTTTGGTTAGGAGGATATGTGCTGGCTGGAGGCTTGTCTGGGCTCAGTAGCGACGTGGTATTGCAGTCCAGGATGAAACCCATGTTCCTGCTTACTCTTGTAGTAGTGAATGGAAACTCGGCCCTTGCAATATACTCCTTTTTGTCCGTCCAGCAGCGGGGCAGGCACATGGCATGAGGCGGGGGGAGGACGTCTGTGAACCAGACTTTCTGCCAAGGAGTCTGGTTGGGCTGAGACTGCCTTGGCAAGGAGCTCAGGGGATTGTTGGTCAAGAAGCATTGTTCCTGACGCTGCAGAATGTGGAACAGCGGAGTAACCTGTTATTTTTCAGACTGCATCTCTGTGGATGTATCCTGTGAGGTGCCTGAGCTGAAGCTTTGCCTGATGACTAGATGCTCTGACCATGCCAGAATAGGTCGCAAAGTTTGGGAAAAGTTGTAGAGAGGGTGCCTTACAGGGCTTGTACTGTGTGTGAGCCTTCTTGGGTCCGGGCCTGGGCTGCTGGGGCTCTCAGAGTAAGGATGGTTGGCCGAGCCTGGTCAGGAAAGCTTTTGAGCCGGTCTTGGGGAGCAGACTGCTGAGAATACCCTTTGTCAAGGTGATCAGGGGCTACAGGGACTTTGCCTTCACTGGGCATTCATTAGCTGTTACTCCAAAGGAGTGGGAGAAGAAACCCAAGTCTTCAGCATAGCCAAAGTGTCTGCATGCCACTCACCGAGGAGGTGGCCGTGTATATCTCCTGGTGCCAGCACCCAGTGCTGAAGGAGTTGTGGAGATGAGCCTGTGAGTCTGTCTGTCTTCACATCTTTCCTCTACCTTTACATGACTCTAGGCTCCGCTGAACAACTTGAGGACTTGCGGGACAGTGATGCGGGAGAAAGGAACAGTGGTTGTTCTGTGTCTCTGTCTCTAGAGCTGCCCAGGGAAGCTCAGGAGAGATGTGTGGGTGTTGAGATCATTGTGGAGTCAAATGCCTGGAAGCTGCAGCAGGAACGGTCAGAGGTCTGACGGCCTCTGTGCAAAAAAAATGGCTAAATAAGGCAGGGTTCTTCAGACTGGAAAAGAAACCACAGAAGATGGGTCAGATATCTCCAGAGGAGGACAGGAGAGAAGGGATAGAGGCTAATTGTTCTTTTTCTTTCTGTGTGAGTACAAGGTCACACCAAATGACGCCAGGCAGGAGGTGCCAAACAGGAGGAGGGGCATTGCCTCTTGCAGATGTGCCATCAAACTGCAAAAGTCTTCAGAACAAGGTGTCAGGAACTTCAAAACCTTACATCGGTTCTAGGAGAAACGGAATGAATTCGAGAAGGACAAGAGGTTCTCCTAGAACCAGTATATACACTGAGATCCACCTCGGACTTGGGCAGCCGCTGAGTTGCAAATTGCTCTTGCTTCTGACTGTTGGCAAGAAAGTGTGGCATGGTGGGCCCTTGGTCTGAGCTGTTATTTTCATAACATGTCTACAAGAGAGAACGGAGCCAGGAGGGAACGCTGGTCTTTGGTAAAGGATAAGTTTATCCTCCTCTAGCTCTGTGTTACTTTGCTTGGCGCAGGATGGCAGATGCCTTCTCAGTCCTGTTTCCTCGTTGAAAGTGCAGGGTGCCCTCCCCACATGATGCAGCTGGTGGGAGAGCTGGGACCTGTGCTAAACACCAGTCCTCTGCCTCGGCATCCCAGGACCCTTTGCCGGAGGCTTCTGACAGACTTTTGTCTGCTCAACAGTTGCTAATTCGGTTGGGTTTGAAAGTCAACGGCAATATCGCTTCCCTCCTGTGTGACCTGGCAATTCTGGTTCCCTGGGCACGGGGCACCCACCAAGCACAGTGGCAGCAGAGCTGGAGTCTTGGTCTGGCATTGTCCCAGTTCCCGCGTACTTGCTGCACGTGGTGGACACTGTGGGATCACCAGGGATCTGATCTTCATCTCCACCCCGTCCAGTGCCCTGGCTGTCCCTGTTCTCATGCCTGTAAGGAAACACCAGTCTCAGTTTTGTTCCCAGTTTTATGCCCAGACAAGAAGACTCCTGTCCTGCAACCTGTGATGGTCCAGTTCAGCCTCACCTCAGCATACATGGGCTGCCAAAGCTGCCCCCAGCACCTTGAGCAGTCCAGAGACATGCAAGGACATCAGGGAAACATGAAGCTTGGCTTGGGAGAGGTTTGCGTAACATGGGAGAAGTAGACTTGGAGAGGAGGGTGCAGGGATGAGCAGGGGATTTAGCAGTGTCTAGTGGGCTTTGGGTGAAGGGCAGCAGGATGAGGCCAAGCAAGCTTGAAACTCATGAAGAGGATGCTGTTTTCCATCCTCGTGACTTCCAGGAGGACCTTGTCTACGAGGGCTGAAGGAAGTATTCAGCCAGCACAACGACACCCTTGCAACCACAAAACTGGAATCGGTCCTTGGCTAGCAGCTCTGAGGGGACAGAGCCAGTGCCACGAGGCAGAAGGAATCTCTTCTTTCTGTCTCATTGCCATGTTGGTGTCTGTTGCTGCTGGGCTCTCTTGATGAGGCTCTGAGGTTGCAGACTTGGGCAGGGAGCTGCTGTTCTTTGGTGCTCACGACCTTAAGAGGAGCCAAGTTGTTTGTAACAAAAAGAAGAGCCCTGCTCTCTGTAACAAAACCCACCTCCCGTCTCCGCTGGGAGCAATGCTTCAAAGCGGGCATCTGCCGAGGCACAGCTGTGCTTGGAGACCTCTGAGAAGCAGCTGGGAGCATGGGAACCTTCTTGGCATGGAGGGTTGGCTTCCCTTGGCAATGATGGTGCTTGCAGCCTGCCTGTGTGTCCTGCTTCATCCTGGTCTGCTCCTTCTGGAGAGACTGGGAATCTCCAGCCTGATTTACTCCAGACCGGCTTATGTCTTAACACCAGGCAGCCTTTACAGTAAAATGCATCAAAGGATTTTTTTTTTTTTTTCCAGAGGTTTTAGTCTTTCTGCTTAAAGATAGAAAATATGGGAGGAGAAAGGGAAAACAGAAAACACATTTTGGATTAAATTGGAATAGACTTTCTTTCTAGCTGCTGGCTTGCCTGACCTCCAGTCCTTAGCAAGCTCTGCTTGCACGAGCAAGAGTCAGACCTCGCGGAGCTACCCCCAGTTGCGGGCTGACCCTCCAGCTGGGAGGGTTTCCATGGTCTACTGGCTCATGGCAGCTTTGGTTTCGTTTTGGGAATGTGAGTAGCTGATGGCTCTTCCTGAGGGCAGGCTTCCCTGCTTGAGGAAGCTGCTTGTCTTAGTTGAGTAGAGACTGTTGTGGTCTTGGTCTGGATCATCTAACTCCTTGAGGTCCTTCCAAGACGATTGACACTGCATCTGTCCAGGCTGCCAGCTATATATTTAACCTGTGGTGATGGTGATCTCTGGCTGCAACACCTATATGAACTCTTTAGGTTGCTCACTGGAGCATGTAGTGAATCCGTGCATTTCTTGGGTTCCTGGGGAAAGCCCTTAGTATTTCTGGAGAAACTGGTATCTCTGGGATGGGCTTTTATCTTAGTCATCTGCAGATGGGCATTTTTGGATGCCATGCTATGCCAGCAGCATGTCTGGATGACTATTACGCCAGGAGCTCTGGGGCTCCCCTCACCCTGGTGCTGCCCTGAGTGTGGAGGGCACGGCCGGCACTGTGGGAGCTCTGCCAGGAGCTGGTGCTGGCTGTCCAGGGTAGGCAGCTTTGCCCAGGTGCTCCTCCACCGCTGCCAGCCATCATCCTTGGTGCCAGCACTTGGTGGTGAGGTGGGGTGAAGGGCAAGACAGATGTGGAGGAGGAGGGTGGCTTCTCCAGCACCTGTGCCTTATTCTGGAGCGTGCAAGTGTGAACTTCAACTTGTAGATAAGCCGTAGCTGGTGAGGAACACAGAACATGACACCTGCTGGAGCCAGGCGGTGTCTGGGAGCAGCACGGCCGGCATGCACAGCATGTCCTGCTTTGCCAGCTCCTGTGGAGGCTGACGTCACCTTGGAGGAGCAGTGGTTGCTGCAGGACGTGGCTGCTCGACGCTGTGTCATGTTGGCTCTGGGTGTGCAGCTCCAGCTGACAGCAGGAGTCCTGCTGAGAGGTGCTGCCCTGGGACTGTTTTCTCCTGCCCTGCCAGAAGAGTTGAGAGAGAGAGGAACCTAGTGCTCTCTGCCACCAGCAACTTGCAAGCTGGGAGGCTGGCAGAACAAGTGTTGTGAACGGAGGAGTACGCAGTGCTTCCAGCAGCAATGGCATTTTCCCAGCTCCGTGTTCAGACCTTTCCTTCCTGATGCTTCCACTGAGTCCCACTTACCGATGGGAGCAGGGGAAATGGATGTTTTAGCGTTAGCAAATGCAGCTTGCGCTGGCCTGTGCTCTGTCCTCCGTGTCCATTGCTACCAGTGGTCACAACTTCCCTTTTCCTGCCCCAGTCCAGAGCTTTCTGGATCTCCCACTTCTTAGGGCTTTGCAGAGAGCAGGCCTCTGTTGCAGATGAAGATGCAGGTGCTGTGAGGAGGGGAGAGTGGTCACCCAGCCCAGCCATGGCAGAGCTAGGACTGAGCAGTGCCCTGGTCTTCTGTGGTGTCTGCCGCTGGGGCTGGCTGTGTTCCCGAGCAAGCCACAGTGCCATGGAGTGGTGGGTCACTGCTGATGCTGTCAGGCCTGGAAGGGGCACCGGCATGGTGATGCCAGGATGACCGGTCTCTCGGAGTGTTTCTTGATGGCCAAAGAAAGAACTGCTCCCCTGACCCTTGCTTCACTCGTGTCTGGTCTTTGGTCAGGGCCACTGGCACTAACACCCAACTCAGCAGCTTGTGTCAGGTGGGAAGTGCTGGGGCACTCGCCTCTCCAAGTAGAGTGATGGGCTGGGGTTCAGCCAGAGCATCTCTTTAGTGCAGGATGGGACCCACAGGTCTTCTAGCTGTGGGAAGCCAGGGGGCACTGGGTGACACAGCCCTGCATCCTGGGCTTGGGGCTCATGGGTCTGCGTAGAGCCTGTCTGATGTTTCACCTGGAAGTAGGGACTACGGTAACAAGGTGGAGGTGGTGATGCTAGCTCAAATATCTCCTGGGACAGCTTTCCTGAGCATTGCCACCAAGGACCCTGCAGCGAGGAAACGCTTTGGGTCTGAAATGCAATGCTTGGGCTTTCTAGCATCATGAGGGAGAAGTCATGGCCCTGCTGCTTGCGTAGTGACGCTGGAGAGGTGGCTCTGTCAGGATGGCTCATACCCCACCTTACAGGGCAATTTTCTATCTCCAGCGAGCCAGCCTACTCCATGGACTTGGCGAGAGGGGTTAGTGTCCCATGGTACAAGACAGGGTGGCAAAGGGCGGTGCAGGAAAGTGGTGCTTGTACGCTGCCAGGTGATCTGTAACCTTATCTCTGCACAGGAAAGGTGATTAATTATGTTGAGTTTCAGCTTCCGTGGAAAAGTTAGCTCCTGGTGTTTTCCTCATCTTTGTCCATTGCTGTGGGTTTCAATGCCCCGGGTTTCATTACCCCTCACCTGAATCACCTTCATGACGTGGTTTACAATTCTGCCCTGCAAAACTTTGCTGATGCAGAGCGAAAAGCCGTGATGTCAGGCAGAAATAGGTGATTGGGGCAGGTGTGGGTAAAGGAAACGAGCCTTTATCAGCTTAGCCACTGAAACCAGAGGTTCTTACAGCCATGGTCTGGATTACAACCTGTAATTAAGTGATTTCAGCTTCCTGCTTTGAATCAGTAAAAATGAAACATCGACAACTTATTTTGGGTGTAGCTGTTCCTGTTCAAAGCGCACTTGGATTTCATTGCATTTCCAGTCACATTTGCAGGAAGTCTTTGTATTTGAAGCTGCAGTCGGTTCCTCTCTGCCCAGCCCACCTCCTTACATTTATAGAGCCTCCTCCAGACCACACTAGTCCATGGAAAGTATTGGCTGTGGATGTGCTCAGCCTGCCTGCAGCCACTGGTGCTTTCTTGGCTTTCCATGGAGCATGTGAGACATCTCAACTCGTTATTAGCACAGGTGGTGGTATGGGTAGGCCAGGGCTTTGTGCAAATTGCCCATGACCCACTCGGTTGGAGGTGGTCCATGTCCTTTGTGTGGCTGTGTGCCCAGAAAGGAGCTTGAGAGACTTGGGTACGAGAGAGTTTTGGGGTAGGACATTCCCTTAGCAGCTGGGTTTCGTGCTTGCTGCTTAGTTTGGGGCCTTTCAGAAGTGGGAGTGTCATTGCATTGAGCCACTCTTTGGGTCACTGAGGTCTCCTTTATTAAATGTCAAACCTGCTCTTGCTAACTTAAGAAACATGGGCATGTTTGGACCTAGATTTTCAGGAGCTCCTTGCTCTGAAAAGAGCCTTCTACTTGTGTATGTGCTCCCTGACATGGTTTGGTCATCATGATCCGTGTTAACTTAAAAACCTGGGACCCTGCTCGTAGTTTCTGAGGCAGTTATTTAGGAAGGGACATAGGAGCCATTGCTTTGGCAGATGTGAGGGGGATGGTGATGAAAAGCTAGGATAATGTCAATGTGTGGCTCACTGAAGCTGGAGAAGGGAGGGGAATGCTGCTTGTGCAGACAGCTCTCTCTTCGCTGGGTGGGATTTGCGCTCCCGTCGCTAGCTGCAGAGAGTTGATCTCAGATTTGTGACTGAGCTTCTATTGCCTTAAAGTAGGTGCCTGGTGCTTGTTTTGATGTGTTGGAGAGCGAGCAAGTTGTCTTGGCATGAACTTTGTGCTGGTGCCAAGGGCTTGCTGAAAGCAGATTGTCTGTCAGTTTGCTCCTGAATAGATGCCTGGGAATTCCAGGGTTCTGTGGATGCACTTTTGCATTGTCAGTCACCTGCCTGCACAAAGTGAGTGTAATGGAGCAATTCTGCTGTAATTTATGTACAATCAGCACCTTCCTCTCCACTTGTCATGGTTTAGGGTCAGGGCCACCCACTAGACCCATAACAGACGCTCTCTGTTAATCCCCTCCATCCCTTAAGGGGAAGAGAAAGGAAATAAGGGAGAGAGACTTATCAATTAGAAAAGGAAACTAGAACAACTTTAATGAGACTAGTAATAATAAAATGGAATATATACAGCTATGTACAGAACCCAACCCCCCAAGGGCAATTACATCACCATCACCACTGATGTTGTGGAGCAGGCACTGGGAAAGTCCCAGCAGATGGGAACGGAGTTCATAAGCTGGATTCTGGTACTGGATTCAGGAACACTCTGATCAGGATCGAAGGCGGAACAAACAGTCCTCCTTGGATTCCAGCCATTGAAGGAACGAGGAAGAATCTGAGCAAGGGCCCAGAGCAAGAGCCCCCGATCCGAGAGCTACCGAGCCAGGGCCCCCAGCAGCCGAATTTGGCGTCTATGGGATGGAACAGCCCGTGGGTCAATTTAAGGGCACCGATCTGCCTGCTCCTCTCTGCAGGTGTGGCCTTTACTGTCTGCACCCCTAATGTGGGACACAAGATCCAGCAGTGGCCTTGGTCTGAGCACAAGCCTTGGTACTGACTCTAACCAGGGAGCGTTACCCCTGCCAGAAGCAGCACTGCCTGTGAAAACAGGCTGCGAACTTCAGAAAGTGCTGCTAGTTAGAAGAGCTTAGCCGAAGAGTAAAATCACTGATCAGAATTGTTCTGTTCTAACTCAAACCAGGCCACCTCCTCACGAAGCTGTAAAGAGCGATACCGTTGCCCCATCGAGTCCAGGCGATGCGGGTTGCTCTGCAGATACCTTTGCGCGTCTTCCCTTTCCTTCAGCTGCCAGAGAAGCGGGGCCGCTGGAGCCCGAGAGAGCCCGAGCGCTTTTTTTGCAAGTGCTCCGTGCCTCGTAGCAGAGCTGGGCTGCAGGGCTGTGCTGTGGAGCTGCTCGGAGAAGCACCCCCGCTCCTCCGGGAACCGGAGCGGGCGGCGGCGGCGGTGCTGAAGGGACAGCTCACGGCCGGTCCCCGGCACCGTGGCGGGGACGCGACGGATGCCACCCCTGCCCGAGGGTCAGAGAGGGACAGGGGTCCCTGCAAGCAGGGCTGGGGGTACCGAGCGGCCTGTTCCCCCTCGCACCGTGGTCAGGGAACAGCACAAAGCGCGGTCCTGCCCGGTCAGCCCGGGCGTGTTCAGGCTGGGACAGCGATGCCACGTTCAGCTCTTGTGCCTGGTGGTGACCCCACTGCAGGGGCTTCTGGAGGCTCCCCCGGAGCTCTTTGATCTCCAGACTGAGTCAGGCTCTCTTTCCCTTTCTGCCGGTTGTTCTGGCTGGGAAGCAAGTGTGTGTATATCCGTGCCAAGGCCGGGGCACTGTGTCTGCTATGTAGACAGTGTTTCTCATTAGCCTCTGCCCCTGCAGGGAAGCCTTTCTAAATTGAAATTGTGCAAGCAGCAAGGTGAAGGAGAGAAAAGCCGCTGCCCTTTCTTTATGCTGGGGTCAGGGAAGCCGTAATGTGAAATAATCCAGATTATTTCTATCCAGAATATAGCACTAAACAGCCTGCTTCCAGCAGCTATCCCTGAGCCACGTGGAAAGCCAGCATCCCACCAAGAGACTGCTGCCGCTGCCCTGGTCACAGCCAAGGGCCTGTCCTGGCAGAGCCTCTTGCTCACACAGGAGCTACTGGCTGTGGCACATGACCCTGCCTCAGCTTTCCACCAGAATCCTAGGAAGCAGTGAGTGGAAAGGTCAATCAAACTCTAGACTAGCTCAAGGTGAGCATGTAGCTCACAACACCAGGCTTGCAAGCACGGTTATCCTTGGATTCTCTATAGAGGCCACTCTCTCCTTGCATTGGCAGAATTGGGCGCTGACCCCAACGCCGTCCCTTCTGCAGTGCTCACTGGCTCTCCTTCAGCAGCACGGCCGATCTTAGCTCAGTGGCACTGAGAAACCTCCTGCGTTTTTGGAGCTTTTGGTGCTGAAGAGGTGTTGGAAATGAACTAGGCTATCTCACCTGCTGGGTAGTGTGCCTTCTGGAGCCGGGCATTGAACAGTGTGCTAAAAATGTCTGGAAAGGCTGAAGTGTGGGCAAGAGAGTGGTCTGCTTTGTCTCTGGTGTCCTTCCAGAGGCTTGGATCCTTCACGAAGGGCTTGTTAAAGGCCACGGAGCAAATGAGGACAGGGCGTATTGCAACAGGAGGCCATCGGCACCACCACAGAAGTGGTACTTGAAATTGTCTGTTTCTAGGGATTTTAGGTCACTTTTTTAGGAATCTGTTCTGAATGGAAGATCTCAAGGATCTTGACATGTGTCTGAGAGTTGTCAAAGAGCTTCTGTCCCACATATGTTCTTGCAGCATTGAGGAACTTAACTGACACTTCTCAAGCTCTCTCATCCTCTATTTAGGGCAGAGGATGTGCAGTGGGGCATCTCATAGGCTTCTGATGTTCAGCTTGCTTTAAGTATTAGTGGGTAGAAGTTAGGAAAGGGAAGTCATAGGGGTGTATCTTGCACTTGAAGCAAATGAGGGTGAGGTTTGTGACTGTTATTCCTTCTGTCCCATCAGAGTGACTGTGGTGCTTAGATACGAGAGACGCTGCAGATGTCCCTCTAAGGAGGAGAGGGAGATGGGGAACACCAGACTCTGGAGGAGGCCTCTGCAGAGTGGAGAACAAATACGATGGGCTCCACCACGCTGGGAAGCTTCCTAAGTGCTGAGTTCTGTCAGATTGTCCTAAGTTCTTCAGGCTTTGTGGCCAAGGTGGTTGTAGCTTGCTCAGATGGTGGCAAATGCAGAACAAATGAGGGCAGGGATAGAGCTGCCAGCCAGGGCTGATGAAAAGTATAGGAGGTTGGGCTGGAGGGAATGCTGAGGGGTCACTTGATCCATCCATCTGCCGCGTAGCACCTCTTGCAGATAGTCATGGGGCACTGTAACTTTTCCCAGTGTACACCTGACTCTCCTTTCTTAACATGAATGTGTCTCCTACCTCGCACAATGTCCGATGTCAGACTGTTCTGACCATTTCTGCGATAGCCTTGACATGTTCTAAAACTGCATCCTCTGACTTGTCTTGTCTACACTAGCCACACTCTTCCAGACTTTTGTCCAAGTTATTTTTGATGGTCTTGCTGCTCTCCCGTGGCCTCTCTCAGTTGGTTCGAATCTTTTGGGGAATGAACTGTTTCTCTGGACGACGGTGTAATTACTTGATGTGCCTTTATGAACTGAAAGGAGAGCAGAGTAATTACTTCATGTGTCTTTAGAAGCTGGCCTTTCACACATCCTACTGTATTCACCTTTTTTTTTTTTCAGCAATGACATGCTGTCTCACGTTCAGTTTGTCCTCTCCCATAGCCCTTATGACCCTTCTGGCAGAAACGCTGCTGGGTTTTTATTCCATGATCTGTTTGTGCAGTCTTTACCTCACAGTGACTTGCAGTCCTGCTCATCATTTCTCAGCCCTTTCCCCGGTCTGTTGGGAGTGTGTTAAACTCCCATCCTGGCCTCCAAAGTGCTGGGTGTCATGTGCAGATTTTAAAAAGTACTCTGTTCTGTCATTTAGGTCATTCATGGAAAAGCAGAGCAGTAGTATCAGCAGGGCAGACTTTTCTGAAACCTTACTTGTCTCCTTTCAGTGTAACTGAGAGCCACCAGCAACCGTCGATTACTGTGCACCGGCTCTGTGATCAACCTGAAGTCCTGGGAATTGCTCCCAGGGTGCTGCAGGAGTGGGAAACATCTATCTGTGGCATGGATGGGTAACCTGGGATGAGTCAGAATGACCCGCTAGGCACAATCCGTAGCACATAACCACCACCTTTTGCTCCGTAGCATTATCATTAAGCATTAACCCAGACCACAAGCGTCAGAGAGTGTGAGCTGAGACCTGTGGGCAGAGGGACGCTCTTCGGGAGCCGCTGGGACCCAAGGACACGAACATATCAGCCCAGTTGTGCTGCAGATTCTGCGCTCCCCAGGTTTTCCTACGGAGTTTCTGCTGCATCGTAGGCCAGGTGGGATGGGACTGGGGATGGGTGAGAGCCAAGATCACTGCCCAGCAGAGGAGAGCAGCTGGCAGGGTGGGGAGCACAGCTGGCAGGTGATGCTGCCTAAGAGCTTGAGGTCCTGGGGCAGAGGCTGGTGGAAAGGTTTGGAGCTTGCTCATCCTATAGAAGAGGAGGCACAGGTTTCTCGTGCTGATTGCTGGACGCATGTCTGCTGGGGTGCGTGGGCTGGTCCCCAGCTACCTTCCGTAGCTACACCACGATCCAGTTGGGTCAGATGGTGAGCAGAGCTGCACAAGGCAGAGGGGCCAGAGGGTGCAATGGGACATCCCATCTGCTTGCTATCAGGAGATCATCCATCTGTGCCAGTCAGATGGTTTGAGGTCCAGATCTGTCCTGGCTCTGAACCACGTGGGACATAGAGCCACTACGTGATGAGCTTGGGATTGGGTCAGCCTGAGTGCTCAGAGGCAGAAGGCTGGACCCCAGTGAATGGTCCAGTATGAGAGTAGGCTGCCTGCTCGCATTTCCTCGGCTGCCTTCCAGGGAAGGTGTGGATCCAGCTCGTCTGGTTGATGTTGAGACGCCTGACGGTGCATCTGCGAGGGAAGCTTTCAGAGGATCCCGCCCGCTCAGGTTTCCATGGAGAGCGTCTTCTTGCTGAGGAGGGAGCCGTCTGGCAGACAGCACAGCCATGGAAATACTGATTGAGCATTTGTTTTCCAAAGCACATGAATAACATCCTTAGCAGTTAGCAGCCTCACTTCCTCCACTGATCCCACCAGCGGTCTGGCAGAGTGGCCTGAGGTGCCTGCGGTGTCTTTATCCTCCTGGCTCCTCGCTGCACGCTTGTCTGAGCATCCCCAGCTTGGCCATATACGCCCGGCCCAGCCTGGATTCCCTTCCATTTGGCAGGCACAGCTCCTCCTGGCAGAGGGCTGCGGGGAGGCAGCAGCCATCTTCGCTGGGGAACACATTTGCCTTTGCTGCTGGAGGGAAGAACCGGAGCACTGTAGGCAGCAGAACTGGGGAAGTTTTGCTCCCACCTCCCGTGGGATGTGAGGGGAGTTGCTTTCCTGAATTGAATGTCATTTCTTGGATCTTCCAGTTATTTTGCATGCTTTGAAAGACCAAGGGGAAGCTTAAGAGCCGTTGAGGCAGCAGGCAGTAATGTGGGGTGCGTGCTGGTGAAAAGGGCTGAGCTTGGATTTTCATGGTAGTCTGTCAATATTAAATTAAGGCTAAATTCCCATCCTCAATGTAACTTCATGTTAACAGAACAGCAGAAAGCACAAAACAGCAACAGGAGGGTATAAGATGTGTTATAGGGATATTGTAATTATCCCAAACGAGGTGTTTGAAACCCAGGGAATTCCAGATGTAGGTTTTGCCTAATATTTTAGATTTGTAACTGAAAAACAATCCAAATACAGGAAGCCTTAGGAGCACGTCGCTGGGATTGTTTGGGTGCCTTCATTCTGTGCTGCAGGGACACGGGCAGATGGAGGGGAAAAGTCTTTAAAAACTGATAGATCCAAATGTGGAATTACAAATGTTAAAATGCCGCGATCTGGATTTGAGTGTTAAGGTATCGTGGCTCTCCAGGGGAACATTAGGGCTGCTAGGTCTATCTCCATAGCTGGACGTACTTGGCTATTGCTAATGTAACTAACTCGCCTCTCTGCCTGATGCTTTGTAAAACTCCTAACTGGAGACCGTTGCAAGTCCTGTAGCATTATTTCATTTAAGTTAAGGATGTGTACTTGGAACTTTCATTCTATCTTAGCTTATGGGTTTTTTTTATCTTCAGAACCCATGTTTTTTAAAAGCTACTAAAAGAACCATGGGTGAGGAGTAAACAAAACCCCAAAGGAATATCATCGTGACACAATTCTGAGAAGCTGTAGCAAGACGCTGTTTTTTGGCTGTGTTTTGTAAAAAAAAGCGATTCCTCATTGTGCCAGGACAGGGTGGTTACACTGGCTGTGCGTCCACTCCAAGGATGCAAAGTGAGTGGTGAATTCAGCTGTAATTTTGCAGGGACTGGTGTGTGCAGGCCAGGCAGGCAGCTGTGGGCTGTGGAGGAGTTGGTGGAAGAGCAGCAATGCCCATGGCAGCAGGCAGCTACAGCCCCGAGAAAGCTCTTGGGTTGGGAAATCAGCTGGTAAGCCACTGTTGGCAGGCCTGTGGTGTTCCTGTGGAGAGAAAACAATGATGGGTCTGTTGAAGTGGCTCTGCGGGGAGTAGTGGGCACTATCACAAAGACTGGAAGCTGCCTTTAGTTTCCAGTCATAGCAGTTAGATATGACAGTCATTAGTAATTTGGTTTTATCCTAACCTGTAGTAGCCGAAGGGACCTGAGCAGAGGATTTGCACAGAGTGGTTTACCTTCCAGCAATGTCGGGCAGAGTAGGTCTGAAGCACCTTTGAGATTCCACTTGGGAGTGCAGCTTTGGGGGGGTCCTGGGCATCACTGCACCTCTGGAATGTTGCTGTTCAGCAAAGGTCGGTTCTTTGCTGAAGGAGGAGCGTTGCTGCAAGGAATATAAGATGAGTGATGTATTTTCTTCTGGAGTTGGAGGCCGAGCAGGGAAGCTGAGGCACTGCGCTGCAGAGGTAGCTCCAGTGGTGGTGGGGCAGAGCAGAACTTGGGGTCTCTGAGTCTCTCAGCTGTATTTCTGTCCCTTGATACACTTTTTTTTTTTCCTTAGACTTTGGCAGTTGTTTGGGGAATAATGCAGAGTGTTGTGCTCCCGCTGGGTGTGTTTCTGTCACTGCCTAGTGGGACAGGAGGAGGTGAATGATGTGCAGAGGTGATGGGGGGGTGGGGTCAGGGACAGAGCATGGATTAGCCCTTGGATCATCCCTGTGTCGTGGATGGGGCAGTAGGTATGACTGCTTCTCCCCATCATTTGTACCACCCTCCTTGTCTGCTGTTACCTGCAGTCCTTCCGTGGCCTCTGACGAGGTGCCTGTATGCCCAGCCCTGCGAGGCCTCACTGCTCGGCTGGGCTGGATGCAAGAACATATTTTTCTTTTGTTATTCTTGTAAGTGTTTCTTATTGTGCCTGTCATACCCTCATTCCTGAGCCTACTGTGTTCCCTGGGCATACCAGGAGGGCAGGCACAGCATGGGCCCACTTCCTTAATGACCAGCAGTGATTTGCCTGCACATGTACAGTGCAGATTTGAGACACTCTCCATGGTTTGGTTTTTTGTGGTTTGTTTGTGGTTTGTTGTTTTTTTTTTTCCTGCGGATTTTCCTCGTTAGACAAGGTGTTCTCCATTCATGGAGTCCCTGCCCAGCTGAGCCTCCACCAGAGCCGCGTGTCTGCATACAGCTCTTATTTTGTGCTCCAATAATTCCAAGGCAACCCTGCACCTCTCTGAGCTTGGGAGAGATTTCCCGGGTATGCAATGTAAGCACGCTCCGGGGCAAAACGGAGGTGTCCCGCCACCGCTGCCATCTCTCCCAGGGTAAGAACCTGTGGCTAAAAAACGCCGAGCATCCTCTGCCCCGCCACCAAACGACGCCTTTTAGCGGAAACCGAGCTGCTAAAGCTCCTGCCGAGGTGCGGAGCGGGGCTCCGACCGCCGCTGCTCTCGCCCAGCCGGGGTGAGGACGAGCAGCGGCTGAGCACAGCCCCCCGCGGCTCCTCTGCCTCGGATACCCCGNCTGACATACATCCTCCGGCCCTGCCTTCCTGCAGCTCCCTCTCTTCCCTGCGGACCCCACGGCGGGTTTTACCACTTCTGCTCTGCTTGGGTGGCCGGGAGGGAGGCGGTGGCAGGGCAAGGAGGCAGGGCAGGGAGGCAGGCGGCGGTTCCAGCAGAGGATGCTGCTGCCCAGAAGCCCTCTGGCTGTCGCCGCCCTCACCGCCCAGCACCCAGCTGCTGCCCTGGGTATCGCCGCCTTCGCCAGAGGCGCCTGGAGGGAGAAAGTTGGCTGGAGAGTGTCTGGGCGGACGAGAGGGATGTCTGGATGGGACACGTGTGTCTCATTTGCTGGTGTTTTGGGGGAGGGGGTGGTGGCAGCGGGATGGGGCCGAGGAGCCCAGACAGGGCGGCCTTGGGAGCACGGGTGGCTCTGGCTCAGCCAGAAGTGGGGAGGTGCCAGCGGGCTCTTGTGCGGGTGCCGTGCTGGGCAGCTGTGGTGCCCCACACGTTCCTTGTGATGGTGCCAGGGAGGTGGCACTGTCCCGCTTCGCTTGACACCCGTCATCTGCCCTGCAGCAAGGGGCAAGGGTGCTGTGCCGCCACCCAAAGTGGCTGCAGGGCTCACCCAGGCAGGGCAGGGGCAGGGCTGGCCCCGAGTGCTGGAAATACAGGCTCTGCAGGTGTGGACAGAGCGTAGTCTGTGTGTCTGCAGGTGCTCAGTTCGTGTTTCCCATGTTTGCCTGCTCCCAGAGCCGCCCGGCCAGACAGCGGCAGAGCCAACGAGCACCCGTGGGTGGGAGGGTTTGGCCGGGGATCTGGGCTCCTTCTGTGCTACCGTTCTTTGACTCTTCCCAGAGCAAGTCTGCTGTTAATTCCCTCTATCTCTCCACAGTATCAGCAGTCCCCTCCATGCCGGGCCATTGGCAGGTGGGCAACAGCAGGCAGCTGGCAGGCTGTGAGGAGTGGTGGCACATCTCCCTGCATCTGTGCTCCCGACTCACCCAGCGGAAGGTGTGGCTGGGCTGCACGCTCCCGACTCCTGGCTGTCCCGCTCCGTTTGTTCCCAGTGGGCGAAGCAGAGGCTTGGCGTGATGGAGATGCCCTGAGCCCTCACCCCGGGAGCTTCAGGCCTGGATGTTGGTGTTGCTCCTCCTGGACAATGTGGCTGATACTCTGGAGAAACCCTTTCTTGCCCCCTGTTCTCCAAGTGCCTGAGCTGGTGGCTGGCTGGGACCTGCGTTTCACCCTCTGGGTCCTGAGCCTGGCCTCGGCAGTTGTGCGGATGGAGGGCCAGGTATACTCGCCGACCGTCAACACACACTACGGGAAGTTACGGGGGGTGCGCGTGCCACTGCCCAGCGAGATCCTGGGGCCTGTGGACCAGTACCTAGGGGTGCCTTATGCTGCCCCCCCCATCGGGGAGAAGAGATTCATGCCCCCTGAACCACCACCGTCCTGGTCAGGCATCAGGAACGCTACCCACTTCTCACCGGTCTGCCCCCAGAACATCCACAACGCTGTTCCTGAGATCATGCTGCCCATCTGGTTTACCTCCAATTTGGATATCGTGGCCACGTACATCCAGGACCCCAACGAGGACTGTCTGTACCTCAACATCTACATCCCCACGGAGGATGGTGAGTCCCTGCTGGGGTGCCCACAGGAGGGGGTGGGGGCTCTCTGCCCCTCCCCAACAGTGGTTGGTCTCACTTGGGTGTTGTGTTTGAAGCATGTGGTTGTGGACCCCGCAGCATGCTATCTGTTTGTGGAAAGCTTTCTCTGGCCACGCAGCTTGCCCTCTTGCCCTCAGCTGCCATCTCTGTCTTGCGTGCTCCTGCTCCTCCATGCCTCCTGGTCCCCCCACTCCACCTCCATGGCATCATCACGGGTTCCTCTCTTGTGTTGCTAAATCTGAATCCGACTCTTTGACCGCAGATCCACAGAGCAACAAGCTGATTTGTGCTCCTCAGGCGCCAAGTGCCAGGTTCTGTCTTGAGTTGGTTCGGGTTTGTCCTTCCTCCACCCTTCCCACCCTCCCCAGGTCCATGCACTAGTTGTAGGCGTGGGCTGCAACTGCAGCTGGGAGGAACACTCTCTGCCTCTCCCTGGGGAGATGCTCTGGCAAGGACGGGACCACGGAGCCCTTTTTCAGGCCTTGGTACAGATGGGAGGTTGGAGGCACCGGCAGGCGCGTCGCTTGGCTGCCCCCCGTCCGCTGGCGGGATGGCAGAAGAGTGATGAGCCTGAGGTGCTGGGGACCCGCAGGGCATGGTCCCATTGGGGTGAGGCTGAGTGGCGCTGGGTGCCTCCTTATCTAACCTTTTCCTTTGTAGGGGATCCCACCTGAACTGTAAGTAGAGGGCAGAGGAGGCAGCGCCTGCCCACGCGCCTGCCCCAGCCTCACCGCAATGGGAGCCCCCGGTGATTTTCATCAGCGGGCTGGAAGGTACCTGCAGTGGGGCTGCTGCGTGTGACAGAGCAGACTGGCAGGCCAGCGGCTTCTCCCAGGCCAGCTGGCTCCACTCCTCTGTCCCTTGGGCCCTTGGCCAGGGTATGCATTGTGCCTTCCTTCCCGCGCAGCACGGCTGGCCCAGAGTTTTCCTCCCACGGCGACGCTCCCTTCCCACGTCCCGCGGTCCCGGGGGCGGTGGGAGGGTGGCAACGTGGTTGTGATTGCATGCCCACTCCCGCCAGTGGAGCCTCCTGTTATTTTGTAGTCTTTTATTCATTTTACAGTAAAACGGATTTCCAAGGAATGCACCCGAAAGCCCAACAAGAAAATATGTAGGAAAGGAGGTATGTAGCAAGCCGACCGGCAGAGAGGCACAGAGAGGAAAGAGAGAGAGAGTCAAAAGGTGCCTGGCTGGCCCCTGGCCTGTGGCATGCTCCTCCGGCACCTCTCTGAGCCACCACCCAGACCGTGGGTCCTCCGAGCAGCCCACCCTGCCACCCCCAACTTTCCCGCTCAGAGGAGCTGCATGGATGCTCCAGCCACCTCCACTCCCCAGCTGGGGGAGCTGGGACTGGTGCCAGCTGGGCTCACACATCTGGGATTAGGTCAGAGGAAGATGCTCACATTGCTCCAGGCCTTTCAGAACAGCTTTTCCCAGGCTGAGCCCATGCTCCTGCCTTCATCCTGCTGGCACCAGCAGCCTCCTAGCCCCTGGGTGTGAGAGGGAGCCTCTCATGACAGGTAGCACTTAAAGGTACCCATCCCTTAGGGATGCATCCTCTGCTGGGAGTGTACAGTCATGCTGAGGGAAGCACCTGTGTGATAGGGGACTGCAGCTCATCCCGGGCTGAGCTCTTCCCTTGTTGCATCCCTGGTCATTTTGCAGACAAAGCTCCTCGGTTAAAAGCCTAGAACCTCTCCTGGCTGTACAAACACCGCCATACTCTGCCCCAGCCTTTGGTCCCACCACGGCTGCTCCCTGCTGCTCACACCCCAATGCCTCTGCTAGCCCTTCCAGTGAGGATCTGCTCTCCGCCCCCTAGCACAGCATCCTCCTTGAGCCCCGGCCACCCTACGGGCATCTGAGCACCTCCAGATCAGACGCATCTCTGTTTTGCGTTGCCTCTATCCCCAGGGCTTTGCGGGGCTCATCCTTCTGCATTTTGGGGGAAGGGGGACAGCGCAGCCCCCCTTGCCCTGAAGCGATCCTGTGTTCCTGGCCAGCACCACAGGCCACGAAGTGGACACATGCAAGTGAGAGCTGGCTCAGCCCCTTGTCAGACACGATGCTTCTCTCATCCTGTTGCAAAGCCCCCTTGCAGACAGGGAGAGCCCTGGCTGCTCTGTGTATCCCAGAGTTGGATGTGCAGATGATCAGGCAGCCAAGCTCTTCTGAAAGGCTCGGCGCAAGGAGGAGGTGGGCAAGGGCTGCCGTCCTGGGCTTCCTGCAGCAGCAGGGGTCCCTGCATCCTGGCCTGCACCTCCCTGCACCCCTGGGGTTGGTGGGGCTGGTGCAGCTGGGCTTGGAGGTTTGAGGAGCGCTTTCCTTCCAGCCATTTCCCCCAGTTCTGTTGTTGGGTTTCTGTGCTTTGCTTTTCCTGTCGCTGTCCTGGCTATTCACACGCCGTCTCGCTGAGTGCCAAGGCTGCCCTTGAATGGGCTGGCGCATTAGGGAGTCTTCGCACGCTGCCTCCGGAGCCGGCTGTGCCAGTGATCGCCAGCTACTTCAAAGCACTTCCTATCCTGGCCTTCCCACTGGCTGCTGGGGCTGGCGGATCCCCACCACCCCCAGCAGTACAGCTGGGACCTCGGAAGCAGGGTCTGGGTCACAACTGGAGAAGGGGGACAACGTAAGGCGTGGCAAAACACCTTGGATGTGCTTATCTCCTGGTTTTCCCTCTCTGTCAGCTCTGCTCAAGAGCAGATTTTCTTGGCAGCTCATCTGCAGTTGCTTCTGGCCGCATCCTGCGGAGCTGGTGAGGGACATGCCCTCTACCCCCACCAGACTCTGCTGACTCACGGACCAACGGATCACCAGTGACAGCCCTTTGGGCGTCCAGGTGTGATGTGCTGGGAGTTAAAGCACCCAGACACTGGTGCTGCCCTTCAGCTCTGGCCGCAGCTTTGATGGCTGTTGGCTGGAATTGAGTGAGTTACTTGGGATGATACCTGCAGGTTTCCCCACCCCTCATCATGTATCCGGGGTTAGTAATGCTTGGAGGGAGGATAATGTACCTGCAGTACTCATTTCCTTGGCCTGTGTGTCATTGGAACATTGTCTTGGTTCTGGAATATTCTTGATTATTATTTCTAAAGTCACATATGAGCAGCGAGTGAGCTCTCCTCTAGATCACAAAGCAGGCAACTGTGCAGTATTGTGGTGGCTTGAAACACCTCAGCTCCCACTTTACAGAGGTTTTCATGATTTCTGCAACCCCAAAGCTCATTGTATTTCATAGCAGCCAAAGGACTGAGAATTTATCAGAATTGATCCCTGGGACAGAAAACATCTCTGTTTGCCTGCCTAGTTGCCCACAGTCATTTCCTATACAGAAATTTCCTGCGTGCCAGTCCTCCATACAAATCGGTCCCTTCTCTGGTAGCAAGGCAGGGCAGTGGTGCTTTGAGAATGATTAGTCATGCATGGAGCTGGGGGAGCTAAAAGGGCTGAGACTCAGTGGAGGTTCGTGTTTTGCTGTGAAATAGCGCTGCCCACCCAAAGACCACATACACACACACACACATACAGGTGTAGTATGTATGTGCAAAACACAGCTCTGCCCTTTGCTTCGTGCTGCCCACACTTCCAGCCTGTGCCTGGCTGTGGTGGGTGCTGGGATGCTTTCCCCCCGGGCTGCAGGGTATGAGGAGATGAATGTCATTTTTGGAGGGGAAAAGTGTAACTGCCCTACACATAGCAGTCCTCTCCACTTTGTTAGTGGCAGCTGCCTTAATCTGTCTCGTCGGGGCTGTATGGAGTCTGTGATATTGTGGAGACAAATGTGCCAGTCTAGCACCTTGCATGGCTGGAGCTCCCAGCAGCTCCTGGCCTCGGGATATGCTTCGGCTGCTCTGTGGGAAAAGCATTGTGCCTTCTTTGCTGCTCTCCAAGAAGGGAAGTTGTCTGCGTATCGGCTGAGACTTCCCCGTGGCCGAATGACTTCTGTAGCGCTGCTTTGCTGTGAGGCTTCTCACCAACCTCCTGAGAAGCCCGTGACTTTGCAGATCTGGCTGGAAGCAGACCACTGCCCTGGTGCTCCACTTCCACTCTGAGGAGCAATTTGAAAAGGTGAGGGTAGGTGTTTGTGCTGGCAGAGGCAGCAGAGCGTGAGAAAAGGCAGTGCTACTGTGGAGTTTGCTCAAGGATGAAGATAACTTCTCAGCATCACCAAGGACAGGAAGAGGCAGGGCAGCACCAAGGTGTGCTGCAGTCCTGGAGCGAGAGCCGACGGCTGGAGGGGCCAACCTGGCAGGTCCCAGGGGAGTTGCCTATAGCCATGGAGTTGTGTAGTAGGAGGTTCAATGGCTGTCATCAGTCCTGTTCCTGTTCCTTGTCACTCCCAGAGAAGCACCTGAGCCAATGTGGCCACCAACATGTGTGCCTCAGGCATGGTGGCAGTGCTGCTGTGGGCTCCTGCTCCCTGCAGCATCACGGCTTCTTCATGGGAGTGAGTGCCTGAGGAGAGCGTGCTGGGGCTGCCCATGGCCTCCCTGAGCAGATGTTTGGGTCTGGAAAGGTGTCAGCTCAAGCTCCTGCTCTTTTCTTACTCACACCATGCTGAGTGCAAAGGCTGCAAGGACTGAGGCTCCTCACCCTTGTTTATCTCTGTTTGCGCTCGTGTCAGTGCTGTTGACATGTTTTATTTAAGTTAACGTAAATCTGGTGTGGATGCCCCTGTTTCAGGGAAATTGATTTTATTTTTTACTGAACTTGAGCTTAATTCTTCCTGGAACCTTCAGATAAGATCATATGCATCCTTCCTATCAGCCTGAACAATGTCACTTCACAGTCAGCTTAAAGTGAAGCATCACAACAGGCATTCACACCGGGTTAGTGGAAGGAGTTTTTGATGGATGAGGAGAGAAAGAGCCAGAAGTCTTTTTGGTTTTTTACAACTGTGAATCCACAGGCTTAAAATCACCCCTATGAGAGCAGGTACCGTGGGGCTCTGTGTGGAGGCCTTTGCCAGTGCAGAGGAAAGTCTCCTGGGATGGATGTCCTTGAACGTGGCAATAACCGGCGGAGGGAGGTAGTGGAGCGAAGTGCAAGGGACGAGTGAGGGAAGTGAATCGAATTGCTCTCACGAGCTGGGGAGCATTGGAGGGTTGTTGTGAAAGTGAACAACGTAGTGAGAGGCAAAAATCCCACTTGGTCACAGCAGCCTGCGTTTGCTGTAACCCCAGCCACCTTGGCACCTTCCTGCTGGTGGGGAAGGCTCATGATTTGCATTCACCATGCACACCTGCCCCTGCTGTTCCCCTCCTCCCCTGGTGTGCATTACTGCACTCCTGCTTTGCTTAGCTTCCCTGTGCTGCTTTCTACCATCCCTTCTGTGCTGTGTAAAGCTCGGGTTGCTTTAGGCTTTTCCCAGCCATCCTTAAGCTCCGAGGGTGATGGTCTCCAGCTGGATCCTTCCCTACTCAGTCAGGAGAGTTGTTTAGGTCACAGGGATGTTGTCCACTGCTCTTTCTTACAGCCTGGCAGCTGCTCATAGCCGGTTGCTCTATCCCTGTCGGTATGGAGAACTTTGTGCCCTGAAGGAGAACAGGCTGGAGGGCTGTAGCCCAGCCAGTCCTGGGGCTTTAACAGCATCAGGGCCCTTGGCAGTGGAAAGGGATCTCCAGTTGCCTGTCATCAGCTTCCCAGCTCTGAAGCACAGCGTGGATGAAAGCTCACTGCCTGTGATCTTCATTAGAGAAAAATCCCTATCCCTGAGCAGCACTGAGGAGGTTGGCGCAGAGCACCGGTTAGCAAATAATGCATGAGGACTTTGGCATTTCGGTGCTTTCTGGGCTAGCAGCTCCTTAATGAAGATGCAGTAGGTCTGGCTGGGCAGTTGCATGTGCCCAGCTGAGTGTGCCTGGGGAGGGAGAGCATGGGAAGGATGCAGCAGGAAGGGGGGATGCGGAGGCTGGGCTGCCGACACAAAAGGTGGCAGGTATGGTGGTGGCGTTGGGTGAAAACAGGAAAATGATGTGAGGAGGTCAGGGGGTGGCTGGGTGGTAAGGCAGGAGGTGAGGCAGGGCTGTGGTATGGAGGCAGTGGGTCAGCAGGTGAACTCTGAGTTGGAGAAAATCTGGAGACAGCCAGAGACAGCCCTGGGCAGGAGCAGTTCTGGAAATAGCCTTGAGGAGGAGTGGTTCTACCTCACCTCTTCCTGGCAGTGTGACTCTCCTGGTCTTAGACATCTCCCCAGGCTACTTCTTCCAGTGCTATCCTGCCCTTTCTGCCCAAAAGGTTTTCTTCTTCTCCAGCTTCAACCTGTCTTGTGTAGCTCCAAGGCTGCCTGTGCTCTGCACAGCAGAGAGGGACTTGCTCTTCCACCTCACCACCTTGCAGTGGCCGTTCCTGTGTTGGGATGCTGCTGTAGCTCCCATCACTCCTCTGCTCCCGAGATTCATATGACCCAGCCTCCTGCAAAATTTTCTTGCCTGCTGGCTTTTTCTAGACTTCTAGTTGTTGTTTCTCCAGGCTTTCTCCAGCAGGTCATGGATGTTTAAGAAGTTGCGTAAGACTCTTGCCCCAATGGAGCTGCCCCACAACTGTTTCAGGCCTCTCACTCCCCCATCACAAATTCCTTTTAAATTCAAATCTCATTTCCCTCCATGCTGCCATCTGTGTATCCACCACGCATGTCACATCTGGAATCCCACTCCCCAAGTGGCAGTGGGGACAACTTTGCTATTTCGTCTCTCCAGCCAGTTTTGTGCTCATCTGAGTTAGAGTTTCATCCAGCTGCAGGGCTGCCTCTTGCTTGCTTGGGCCTTACTGGAGGCCGTGCAAAAGCCTTGCTGTGGTGGCCATGGGACCAGCTGGTGATTGCAGCAAGGCCCAGAATCAACTGGGTGCCTGGCAGGACCTTGAAGCCCTGCATTGCTGAAGGAGGCTGCTGACCAGCATGGTCATAGTGTGGGCAGTCCTGGCTGGGGAAAACTCTGCTGTCACCCCTGAGGTCACTGTCACCCAGGGAACATTTTGGTGCATGCATTAGGGAGCAGAGGACTGCAGGTGCTGATCTGCAGCTCTAAGGGGATAAGGGGATCACAGCCTCTTCCTGAAATTCAGGGTCGCATCGCTCTGCTTTGTGCCCACAAGGGCGTGCAGCCCTTCGCAGCAGTGGGGCCTGGCTACAGGTCTGCTCTGTGTCTGCTCCCTGCCAGCCCACAGGCTACCTCCCGGCTCGCAGCAGCTGCTTGTGGATTGGGAGGCACCATCTTCTGGAGCCCCCGACACAAGAAAGACGTTGAATTGTTGGAACGAGCCCAGAAGAGGCCACGAGGATGATGGGAGGGCTGGAGCACCTCTGCTATGAGGACAGACTGAGGGAGTTGGGGCTGTTCAGCCTGGGGAAGAGGAGGCTCCAGGGAGACCTTATAGCAGCCTCCAGGATCTGAAAGGGGCCACAGGAAAGCTGGGGAGGGGCTGTTTGCAGGGGCTTGTAGTGACAGGACAAGGGGTGATGGTTTCAAGCTGGAAGAGGGTAGGTTTAGACTGGATGTCAGGAAGAAGTTCTTCACAGTAAAGGTGGTGAGACTCTGGAACAGGCTGCCCAGGGAGGGTGTGGATGCCCCCTCCCTGGAAGTGTTCAACACCAGGTTAGATGGGGCCTTGAGCAACCTGCTCTAGTGGGGGGTTGGCCCTGCCTGTGGCAGGGGGGTTGAAACGAGATGATCTTCAAGGTCCCTTCCAACCTTAACCATTCTATGAATCTATGAACCTTCAGCCACTCTGTCCGTAACAGCATCTGCCATCCCTGGGCTGGGAATGCTGGCCTGGCCCATACCCTGGCAATGTGGATTTGCGGAGGGCCATGCAACGACTGGAAGACATTGATGACTTTACAGAAACCAATATTTTTAGGGTTCTGCCTCGGTCAGGGCAAGCCGATCAGTGCCTTCGCGATCCTCGGTGAACCACACAAGTAGTCTTTTAAGAAGGGGGTCGGTACAGGATGGAGCTGAAGAGCACAGGGAAGCACCTTGTCACAGTGGCTCCCTGCTGTGTGCCACGGTGGTCTCACGCTCTGGAACCTGTGGTTTGTGGCGTAGCCGTGCCAGGCACGAGGGCACCGTGTGGGGCCAACGGGCAGGATCCCCAGTTGCTGGTCAGTGGCCACCCAGGGCAACCCTTCCTGTGGGCTCTGCTTGTGGCAGGGGACGGTTGTCCTCGGTGGCAGCAGAGCTGAGAGCAGGGCTTCTACTCACACTCGGGCAGTGGTAGAGGGGCCTTGCCCCAGCACAGGGAGCCAAGGGTGCGTGAGCAGACGGAGGCCAGACTGGGATGCAGGAGGATTGGCGAGTGCTTTGAGAGGCTGATCTGCCACCGGTGCCGATGCTGTCCTAGGCCCATCCCCCTCCTCCCTAGCGCTCCCCAGGGAGACTCTGGAAAGGGGTCGAGGTGAAGCAGCGTCCTGGCACAGCTCCCAGGATGGTCCTGCCACCCTGGCTCTGGGAGAGGTGCAGTGTGAGTAGCCAGCAGTGCTGTGGGGCACAGGCCTGGCCCCACCATCTCTGCTATCATGCTATTTTTGAATTCTCTTTTGGTTTGTTTTTGTTTTCTTTTTTTGGTTTTGTTTGTTTGTTTGTTTGTTGGTTTGGTTTGGTTTCCTTTCGTTTTCCTTTTTGTTCTGTCTCCTCGTGTTTGGTCCCTAGGAGCCAGCGCTAAGAAACAGGGCGAGGACTTAGCGGATAATGACGGTGATGAAGATGAAGGTATTTCTGTACTCAAGGCTGCAACTGCATGACACGCAAAGCAACTCCGTTTGCCTGCCATCCGCTGCCATTCCCAGGGAGCCCTGTGTGTGTCCGTCTGCAGTGCTGGGCAGCTGCACGGGGCGGGAGGCAGGCTGGCCAGCTGTGCAGGGCGCCCAGGCCCTTCCCTTCCTCAGGACAGGGTGGAAAGCTCAAGGGTTGTTGGTTCTTTTTTGCCTTTAGAATATGTTTGTCCCCGCTCCACTTGAGCGAGGGCACGGAGGGAGCATGGCAGGCTCCCGCTCCGCTTGGGCGAGGGCTGGGAGAAAGCACGGCGGCTTGGAAGGAGGGGAGCCCTTGTCACCTGGGCCCATTTCACCCTGAGCCTGGTCACATCCCACTTCCAGCCTCATCCCTCTGAAGTCAGTGACATGCAGCTGGGAGCCAGGAACCTTTCCTTCCACCCATGCCCAGCCCCACTGTGGACACTGCCACGGGTTGGCCGTGCCGGCAGCTTGGCACCCTTGGCACCCGCAGGGTACCTGGCTGTGCCCAGGAGACTCGGACATGGTGTCTGCTAACTTCTCTCCTTCTTCACCCAACATGAGCGAGGTCTTGCTTGCAACCAGATCATCAGCACCAGCCAAGACAGCTTTCAAGCAGATGTGAGTCTAGCTATACGTCAGGGCTAAGCAAGCTGCAAAATACGCTGGTTTTAGTATAACGAGGTGGGTCATCTGCAGGGTATGGAGTTGGGGTGTTTGGCTACAGGAATGTGAAGAGAAGGCAGGAGGAAGAGTTGGCCAGGCTGTGGCCCTAATGTGCTGAGGACAGTACAACCTCATGGTGTGCAGGAGTCCCAGGACAGCTTAAGCATGACTTGGCAGATAGGGTTTAGGCTTTGGGAAGCAGATGAAAAGCTTTTTCCTTGGCAGTACCCTGTTGTTTTCTCTCGCTAACCTGTGCCCCAGGATCTCTTGTACCAGGGTATAAACTGGCATTCAGCCAGGGACTTCACTGTGCTAAATCTCCACCCACTAAAAGGAGCTGCAGCGATTAGGAGCCATTTATTCCACACATTGCTGCCATTCTGCTGCAAGAATGGCACCAATGTTCCTGCCCTTCCCATTTCAAGCAGGTGTCCCTGGGAAGAGTTGTCCTGCCATAGTTCTGCCGCATGGGCAACGTCGGTCCTGGAGGAGCCACAAGCGCTTTTTGCTCCCGATTCTGTGCATTTGCCTGTCTGCATCCTGACGACAGGAGGAGCCAGCACAGGTTTTGCCATGTACTCATTCTCCTGGAGGGAAGAGTTTTGCTATGTGGAAGGGAGGCCACCCTTAGCAATACCACGGGCCACAGCTGAAGGTGGAGACGGCCAGAGGTGCCCCTCAGCCTACCCTGCAGCCCCCTGTGATAGGCACGTCACGGGGAGGAATGGATGCGGGCAGGGGTTACGTGTGTGTGAGGGAGCACGGCCACCCTGGCCAGGCATCCCCACAGAGTTGGTGTGGCTGTGCCCTGCGAGTCCCAGCCCCACAGGGACTGCGGCGGGGTCTGGCTGCTGGGCCTGTGTGGAGCACGGTGAGAGAGCCAGGCAGGGAGCGGCCGCTGGCCGGGGCAGCCCAGGCTGAGCAGCCCCAGCAGGCGATGCCAATGCCCTGGGTGTGAGTGAGCACAAGGGAGGGTAGAGTCCATCAGCGCTGGCTCGCCAGCCCGCAAGAGGGCCGAGCACCACAGGCAGGTAGGATCCGGCACCGTCTCCACAACAGGCGCAACTGCCTGCTCCATGACGTGCGGGTGAGATGTGCCAGGAGCCAAGCACGGATCGTCTTCCCTTGTGCCCGGGATCAGCTCCATGAGGAATCTCAGGCCAGAAGGGGCAGGATGCCACGGACAGAGCCAGTCAAGAGAAGGAGCGTGGCTCTTCCCTGTCCCCCAGGCTCCCATAGTCCTTACTTCCCAGCCCTCAGGGTCCCATTCCCCATTGTCACTCCATGTCTCATGCCCGGTCCACACCTGGATGCTGTGCTCACCTCTCTGACACACACATGTGCACACACTGTCTGTCTCATCACCATGTCTGTGTCTGGACACAGGGGTGCCATGGGTTCACATCCAAACAGACGGCAGATTTCTGCCTTCCCAGGGGGTGGGAAGCAGGGGCGAGAGAGTCAGTCGTTGAAGCACCCACCAGTGTGCTCCTGCCTTCCAGGTCGTGCACACCCCCATCCCTGCCCCCCTGCAATGCCAGCTTCCGGGACTCCTGAAGCCAAGGGCTTGGGTCCAGCCAAAGACCCAATTGAGGCTGCATCCCGGGGCTGGACTTTGCAACTCCCACCCTCAACAGAGATGCCGCTGCTCTGGCTTCTGCACGTGGCCAGAACCCAGCTCCGGGGAAGACCAGCCAGGGCCAGCCAGCATCTCTCCCACATGTGCAGAGGGAACAGCAGTTCCCTCAGATGGCTCAGCGGCTGTCACCACCCAGAGAGGGACTAGTGGGCTTGGTTTCAGCGGCGGTTGTCTTTGGAGGTCCATGCTGTGGCCTCTAGAAGAGCTCTGAGTTTGGCCCTTCAGTCCCCTAAGCTCGAGGGGTCCTGGCAGCTGGCATTGCCCCTTATGCTTGGTCTGCCTGTCGGGCAGGGTGCTGCGGCTGTTGGCGGGGTCCTGTGTTTAACCACCTCTCCTTCCAGACATCCGGGACAGCGGGGCCAAGCCGGTGATGGTGTATATCCATGGTGGTTCCTACATGGAGGGCACGGGGAACATGATAGACGGCAGCGTCCTGGCCAGCTACGGGAACGTGATTGTCATCACCCTGAACTACCGCGTTGGAGTGCTTGGTATGGGCTGGCTGGCGTGGGCTGTGCCGCCAGCACGGCCGGGCAGGGGGGCGAGTCTTCACAGCCAACCGGGCTTGAACTAGCCAAGAAGAGAGCGGGGGGAGGGGGGCACGGGGCACGGCAGGATGGGGGCTGTCCTGCAGGTGCCACCTCTGCCCTGCCCACTGAGCGGGGTACTACGTGGCAATGTCCCCGGTGGGCGGTCACAGTGCGGTCTGGCTCCTGGCACCGACTCCCTCTGGCTCATTTACACAGCATGGCTCAGCTGAAAGCAAATATTGGTCTGCAGTTAAATAATTAATAAATGTGTTTATCCATCATCTCCTCTTGAGAGGGCTCAGAGCAGCGAGCTGCCAGCAGGTGTTGCCTCACTGCCCCTGGGCACTCAGCAGCTCTCCCTCCCTGGGCACAGGCTGTCTCCAAGGGGAGCTGTTGGGACCCCTGCAGCTCCCCACTGTGGCCTGGCTGTGTGCAGAGGAGGTGACTGAAGGGTATCTGCGTAGGGGAGGGTGGGCAGTCCCATTTTCACAAGCACTGGTGACCTAGAGAGGCAAAATGGGAACACGTGGTCAAAAGGCAAGATGGTGCCCTGTGTGCTGAAGCAGAAACCCCTGAGGGCTGGGACACGGGATTTTTGCCTGAAGCATCATTGCTGCTTCCCTTAGTGTCAGGGAGGACAAGGGATGCAAAGGTTTGTGGAGAACTTCTTCCCAGCCAAGCTGCTGGCAGGGCGGTCCGGCTCTCCTCCTAGCTATTCAGCCTGGCACAGCTCTCTCCCTGGGCAGCTGGGCTACGGCTGGTGCCTGGGACTACTCATCCCTCATGGCCTCCATACCCCTACTCTCATGGGAAGGATGGCAGTTACCTGGTAGAAAATAGGCTTTTCAGTAAAAAAACCTGCCCATTCAAGCTCTTTCAATATTAAAAGTCAGGCCTATAAGATGGAGAGGTGCGAATTTAAGAGACAAAAGTCACAAAATGAAATAAGACTTAAATGGTGTCATAGTCCTCTCCATCACAGTGCTGCTGGAGCAGCTCCCTGCTTGCTGGGATTACTCACCTGGATTTTACCTCAGGACCATGGTTCCAGTACTATGGAACTCCCTGCTTTGAGTCAAAGCAAATGAAACCCTGATAGCTTATCTTGGGTGTTCCCTTTGGGATTGAAAGCTTTTCTCAGCCTCTTCCTCGCTGAGAGTTTTTGTATTTGAAGCTGCAGTCAGTTCCTCTCTGCCCAGCCCACCTCCTTACATTTATAGAGCCTCCTCCAGACCACACTAGTCAATGGAAAGTATTGGCTGTGGATGTGCTCAGCCTGCCTGCAGCCACTGGTGCTTTCTTGGCTTTCCATGGAGCATGTGAGACTCCTTAAGTCGTTACCAGCACAGGTGGTGGCATGGGTAGGCCAGGGCTTTGCGCCCATCACCTTGTCACTGCTTTGCAGTTGGCTGGATAGGCTTCTCAGGGCTTGCAGCCGCACTCGCAGCCTTTCACCCCTCTGGGCCATGCAGAGGGTGGCTGGAGCTCGGTAGTGTCCCTGCTCCAGCTTAGTGCTCACAGGACTCTGTAGTAGGGTGTCGTGTTGTGGTGGGACACGGTCTCATAGAAGCTCCCCAGGGCCTGGGAGGGGAAAGTGGGAGGTCAGGACGCCCCTTGCTTCCTCATCCCTAACTGGGCTCCCCTTGGCCCGCAGGGTTCCTGAGCACAGGGGATCAGGCTGCCAAGGGCAACTACGGGCTGCTGGACCAGATACAGGCACTGCGCTGGGTCAGCGAGAACATCGCCTTCTTTGGGGGAGATCCCTTGCGGATCACTGTCTTCGGCTCCGGCATCGGTGCCTCCTGCGTCAGCCTCCTCACCCTCTCCCACCACTCGGAAGGTAGGTTCCCGCCATCCCCAAGGATTTTGCAGCTGCGAGCAAGTGCCCTGCTGATGCTAACCCCGGGAGGGGAGCCCACGTGTGTACCCACCGGCCTCCTTAGCAAAATCTGGGCCGCTTTTTAATCAGTCACTGGTGAGATCCTGACCCGGGGCCGGGAACCAAAACCTCACTGTGGGCAGGGAGAGGCCAGCGGCAGCACACGTGGGAGCCGGGGATGGAGCTGGTGCTCCCAGCCCATGGGGCTGCAGCCCAGGAGCAGCACCTGGGCGTGGGGAGAGGCGAGGACTCCTCCTGCAGTGCCCTGCCCAGGTGCCGGGACTTGCCCATGTGCGGGTGGGAAGGGGGTGTAGGGCATCATGCAGGGAACCGGGAGCACGGATCTCGGTGCTGGGAAAGGCTTTCAGACTGAAATAGGGAAGGGAAAGCCAGACCTGAGCCTGGGAAGGGATGGAGGGCCCCATCTTGCGAGACTGGAAGAACTGGAAGTGCTGTGACTAGCAAAACACAGGTGGAAGTGATATGATTGATATCTGTAAATACACCTAAGTGTTTACTCTAGATAAAGAATTATTTACGCTAAAAAGATTGTGTTGGCATAAGAGCAAATGCATGTAAACCCTGCAAAGACATTTACATTGATCAGTGGCTGGGGGGGAAATAACTGGGGTGTTCTTGATAAACTTCCTGAAGGAAATCACAGGAGCAAAGCCTGAACTGGACGTGATCCACAGGGGACCAGCCTGCCAGGGACTTGATCACGGGGGCTTTATATGAGTGAGCAGCCCTCTTCCAGTGCTGTGTCCTCAAGCCTGGTTCAGGGGAGAAGGGCACACGTGTGGGCAGTGGATATGGGTGTGAGTCTGCACCTCGGAGACACGCACAAAAGTGCACTTGAAGCCACTGCAAAGAGCTGCAGCCCTGCTCTGCAGCCTGGGAACCCACAAGAATGAAGGAGTCCTTCAGGACCCCAGTAGGGCTGATGGCACGGCAGAGGGTGTATGGGAAGAGGTTGGCACTGGCCGGGCTGCTGGCAGAGTTGGGCGGCCTTCCGACAGCGCTGGCAGCCGATTGCCCCAATATTGAAAGCAGGAATGATCTCAGCCCAGGCTGCTGCCGAGGTGGCTGCACCACCAGCACCATGGCCTGCTTGGTGGTGTTAGATGGGGAGGTTTGCAGGTGCTGTGGGCGGCACGGGGCTGCCACTAACTGCAGTGAGAGGTGGCAGGCTCTGTGCTCACAGTGGGGAATGAAGGGCAGCACCCTACTGATCCCAGACCTGGCATAGGGCTTGTAGGATGCCAGCAGTTCACCATGGAGCCAAAGGCAAGCCCACACCAGCTCTCTTCTTCCACATTTCTCCATCTGCCCTTTTGGTTAAACCTGCCTGATTCCAGTAAACCACTTAGCACGTGGTGAGTCCACCCCCATGCAGAGACCCTTTGCCGTACTGGGCTCTGCTTCCCACTGATGGCCCTTCCCCAGGGACAAGAGCAGGGCTAACAGGCCGCCCGTGACTCCACGCTCATCCCTGCTGCCCATCAGGGTGACCAGCAGTCACAGATGGCTGCCAGCTTCTCCTCGGACAGGCCAGTGAACTGGAGAGGCTGGAGACGTGCTGTCATGGTCCATGGGATTAGAGTGTGCAAAGGATCCCAGAGACTTCTAGGGGATAGGATGTCCCAAGTGGTCTCTGAAGCCCACCAGTGTCTGTCTGTGCTGGAGCCTGTGGCACAGTCAGCACCAACCTACCCTGTGCAGTGCTCTTGCTCTTGGGGTGACTGCTCGAACTGCTGAACTCCCCTTGGTGCCCCAAGCACTAGAGCTCTGGGAGATGCTTTGCCCCACAGACCCAACAACAGAGGCGTGTTTGGACCTGGTGGGCAGTTGCTTCCCAAAAGCTGGCAGCTTAGGCACTCCCACGTTAAGCCCACGGTGGTCCCTGGTCTTCCATGACTGCCCTGCAGCCTGCTGGCTCTGCTGTCACCATCACCGGTGCCCTGAAAGGATTGAGTAAAGCATGAAGAAACCAAAAGGCAGGTAAAGCTGAAGTGATCCAGCCCTGGCAGCTTGTATGGAACAGCTGTTGGCTGCTCAGGACACATTTGTCCTGGGGAACAGATGTCCTGCCCCAGGACACTCAGCACATGACTTTCCCTGCCACCCCAGGTGCTCAGATGTGCTCCTGCGTACCCAGTGCCTGAAGTCAGCCCCTCTGTGCTCCCTGTGCCAGATCCTCAGCAGGATGCTCCTGGGGCTGTTGTCCTGTCCTCTTCAGGTGACTTGGACAAACATTAACGGGTATTAGACTACAATAAGCTCAAGAGCATGGAAAATGTGAGTTATACTTACGGAGCGGTGCCAGAGCAGGGCAGGACCAGAACTGCCCTCACCACTTTCAGAGATCCTAGACTATGATTTTTCCCTACCCAGAGCCACACAGAGGAGGCAGCAGCTCTCTAGCCCACAGGACGAGATGCTTTTAATAGCTAAAGCCAGAGGATTCTTTGCTTGTGTTAGATGGTAAATTGAGCAAGTGTATAGGAAAGGAGCCCAGGTCTATCTTTGCAAACTCATTTCTGAGCAATGAGCAGGGCAGGGATTGTTCTGTGGCTGCGGGAGCCTGTGTGGGATCCTGCGTGACCATCCCTGTGTGGATACTTGGGGCTCTGTGTGCCCTCCTGTCCTTGTGCACGCACCCTGGGCAGCGTGGGCACAAGGGTGGGAAGTCTTTTATAGTCTGAAAGCTCCTGCAGAAAGAAAAATGATTTTCTGTGCCCAAACTGAGTGAGAAAGGCTGGGGAAGGGACACGGGATGTAATGCTTCTTAGGGTGCTCCTCTCCATCACGGGAGCACCTGGGACGCAGGTGGGGGTTGCTTGGAGATGCTTTTGGTCCAGGAATCTCCTCTGTGGGATGAGGTGCTTCTGGGAGGGCAGCCTCAAGGCTGCAGACTGATTTTCGCAGCCAGATGTTGACACCTCTTTGGAAGCAGGCCCACGTACTTGGCTACCCAGGCGGCCCACGTAGCCCTGGGATGGAGGGCACAGCCTGGAGAGAAACTGGGAGGAGCTGCTCCCTGACTTTCCATCCACAAAAATAACTGTTGTGCCAGTGTAGCACTTGTCAGGCGACGCTAGGCTTTCTGCCACTAAACACTGCACCTCTGTGCCACGTCCTTTGCTGCTCCATCCAGCCCAAACGCCTGTGGTGTGGTTCCCCCCTGCATTGCAGTGGTGCTGGGTCCCCTGCACCCTCGCTGCTGTGGCAGGAAAGCTGCTGCCGGCTGTAAATGCCATGGGATGGGAGAGCAGCGCTTGGTGTTGTAGCCAGTGTCACATCAAACCAAACGGCCATAGAATCGCCTCAAAAAAAAACCCTGCGCCAGAGCACCCATCTCCCCAGAGAGGAGGCAGTTGGCCCTGGAGCACAGCAAGGGAGCTCCGCTGAGATGCAGCCTGCAGACCAGGCAGGTTTGGTTTTATCACGTCAAAATCAAACTCATAGTGATCAAGAGTCATTAATGAAGCTGCTAATTTGTGCCTGTTTTGACAGGCGCCGCGAGAGACAGACACGGGAGACTGGAGCAGTGTGCACTGTGTCTGGCTGTCAGGGAGACCTGCAGCTCCCCTGCCAGCCTTAGTCCTTGTAGACGGGTGGATTCTCCACCAAGGACCAAAGAGCTGCTTTTCTCACCAGCCAGGCCAGGAGCAAGTCACTGCTGAACAAACCTCTTGTGCTTCCTTTGCCCCATCTCCTGCTCCGTGAGGGCTGCTGCCCTTCACTGCCACCTGTGGGGATGCTCAGACCTCAGCTGGACAAGGCATCCAGCACCCTGCTTTGAGCAGGGTTTGGCCCAGACTGCCCCAGAAGTGTTTCCAGTCTCAGCTGCTATGCAAAGCAAAGGGGAAATCAGGAGCTGGCAGCAGCCTGCAGCACCAGGCTCCTCCCAGCAGAGCCCTGGTCCCACCACTTGGCTCCACTTGTGGCAGCCAGCCCTGCAGGATGTGGGGTGTGTTGGTGCCCTCACCTCAGAGCTGAACAGGTAGGAAAGGCAGAGCTACATCTTCCCACTTGGGCTCTGGCAGGCTGAAGGGCTCCAGGCTGAGCTGCAGGGTGGAGATGTTTCCCTGGGATACTTGTTTGGCTTCAGCTGGGTGCTGGCACGGAGGGGTAGGACATGGCAGGACCGGGCTCTCGCAGACTCCTGGGTCCTCCTGTGTCAGGACATAGCCATGCAGAGACACATCAAGGGGCTCCATCAGGGACAGGACCAGCTGTTGGTGATAGCAGCTGCCTGTGCTTCCCCAGGTGGTGGGAGGCAGGGGCAGAGCCCAAGCCGGTGAGTCTGTCTGGGAAGTGATGCTGCTGGCAGGGAGCAATAGGTGCTCCCGGGACAGCACCTCCTGGGAGCCAGGGATCCCCTATCCTGGCTCTTTGACACGTGGATGATGGTGCAGAGCAAGCAAATCCATGGCCGATCTCCAACCTGTAAGCTGGGTACAGCTTGCTAGGGCACCGGGAGGTGACAAACAGAGCTTGTGACTTCTCTTTGTCCCGGCGCATGGGACCGTACGTCAGGTACTTGGCAGAGCGAGGGCTGTGCACGCAGACAAGAGCTATGGACATGGTGGCTGGGAGCCAGGAGCATCTGACGCTTCTATTGCGCGGAGCTGCACGCTCTGCTCCCCTGCAGGGCGGCACGGCCCCCGCTGCACCAGGAGTCCCGTGCAGGCGCTCCGCGTTTCGAGGGGCCGGGGGCGGCCCCACGGCCACCCCGCTGTTGCAGCCGGCACCTTTCAGGGACCGCTCGAGACGGTCCCTGGAGGGAAGCGAGTGCCAGGGTCTGACGAGGGTGTAGGCAGCGCTTGGGGTGCAGCAGAGGGCTGGACGGAGAGCGAGGAGCTCAGGGTGCACCCTGAGTCTGGCTGCCTTTCACCACCCCCGAGGCTCCACTTCCTCACTGCCCTTTGTATTCTAAGCACAAGCGCCATTGACATGAGGCTGGAGCGCAGCCACGCATTCCTCCGCCTGGGCCAGGGCCTTTGTGGCCCTGTTTTCCAGGGCGAAAGTCCACTCCCTCTGTGTTCCCGGTGGCAGAAAGACCCTCTTTGTGCATCTGGCAGCACGCTCCTGTGGGGCCGAATTGGCACAGAGCAGCCCCAGCTGGGCAGGAAGTAGCAGGGAGGGGGTTGAAGGGGACCCTGACAAAGGGGTGGGGTGGGACATGCAGGGTTAAGTGTCCCCGAGCAGGAGTTAACCCTCTTGCTGCTGCCAGGCTGCAGCCTGGCTGCTCGGTGAAACGGGTGCCACCTTGGGCTGGCGGGGCAGCGTGTGACCCTTGGGTGTTCAGGCAGCATGTCCTTGGGGTGGCCGGGACAGTGCAGGCTGCTTGGCAAGGCCAGGCTGTGATGCAACCGTGGCCCGTCTCGTTCCCACAGCAGAACAGAGCGATGATGGGCCGTCCTCTGCCACAGGATCCTTGGGGAGCACAGCAGCTCCTGGTTGCTACCAGGAGCACCCACTGCGTGCCCAGTTGTCACCCTGCCGCCCTTGTGGTCACCCTGAGCTGAGCCTCCCCCAGCTCAGTGGGCAGCACAGGTCTTGACAGCCAGGTGCAGGCTGGAGTGCTGCGTCCTTGCAGGAGTCCAAGGCCATCAGTGTCTTCTACACTCTGCATCCTGCCCTGCTGCGCTGGGGCGTTGGAACAGCGTTCGCCCCACTGCCAGCTTCCTCTGTTCCTCGCCTGTCTTGCAGGTCTCTTCCAGAGAGCCATCATCCAGAGTGGCTCTGCCCTCTCCAGCTGGGCAGTGAACTACCAGCCCGTGAAGTACACCAGCATGCTGGCTGACAAGGTGGGCTGCAACGTGCTGGACACGGTGGACATGGTGGACTGCCTGCGGCAGAAGAGTGCCAAGGAGCTGGTGGAGCAGGACATCCAGCCAGCTCGCTACCATGTGGCCTTTGGGCCAGTCATTGATGGGGATGTGATCCCGGATGACCCGGAGATCCTGATGGAGCAGGGCGAGTTCCTCAACTACGATATCATGCTGGGGGTCAACCAGGGTGAGGGCCTGAAGTTCGTGGAGGGTGTGGTAGACCCTGAGGATGGCGTCTCAGGCAGTGACTTTGACTACTCGGTCTCCAACTTTGTAGACAACCTGTATGGCTACCCCGAGGGCAAGGACACCTTGCGGGAGACCATCAAGTTCATGTACACGGACTGGGCTGACAGAGACAACCCCGAGACACGTCGCAAGACTCTGGTGGCTCTCTTCACTGACCACCAGTGGGTAGAGCCATCGGTGGTGACAGCTGACCTGCACGCCCGCTATGGCTCCCCCACCTATTTTTACGCCTTCTACCACCACTGCCAGAGCCTGATGAAGCCTGCGTGGTCTGATGCGGCCCACGGGGATGAGGTGCCTTATGTGTTCGGGATCCCCATGATCGGCCCCACAGACCTCTTTCCCTGCAACTTCTCCAAGAACGATGTCATGCTCAGCGCCGTGGTGATGACCTACTGGACCAACTTTGCCAAGACGGGGTGAGCGGGGATGAGTGCTGTGCCTGGGGGGGGTGGGTCTGCATTCACTGCAGCTGCACCTTGGGATGGCTGTGGTGGGACGGTGTCGTGCCTGGTACAGGACACTGAGCCCCCGTGCCCAGAGGTCCATGTGCTGCACTTTCACTGGTGTCTGGGCACAGTGAGAAGCTGAGGGTGTGACCAGCACCTGGAACAGGACCGAGCCAAGTACAGGAGTGGGGAGGTTGGTTGGCCGTGGGTATTGTGGATGAGGTATGACCCAGGGTTGGGGTGCTGCCCAGCCATGCAGGACCTTTTGCCAGCCCACTCTGTGCCACTACTGGCAAAGGTCCCTTCAGCCTCCATCTCTGCACCCAGATCTGCCTCCTTACCTCTCTGTTTTTTTTCCCAGTGCTAGCTCTGTTTTGCCCATGTTTTTTCCAGGGACCCCAACAAGCCTGTGCCCCAGGACACCAAGTTCATTCACACCAAGGCCAACCGGTTTGAGGAGGTGGCCTGGTCCAAGTACAACCCCCGTGACCAGCTGTACCTGCACATCGGGCTGAAGCCACGAGTACGCGACCACTACCGGGCTACCAAGGTGGCTTTCTGGAAGCACCTGGTCCCCCACCTGTACAACCTGCACGATATGTTCCACTACACCTCCACCACCACCAAAGTGCCGCCGCCGGACACCACGCAGAACTCCCACATCACCCGCCGACCTAATGGCAAAATCTGGACCACCAAGCGCCCTGCCATCTCACCTGCCTACAACAGCGAGAATGGCAAGGAGAAGTGGAGCCCGGAGCAGGAGGCGGGCACCCTGCTCGAGAGCCCCCGCGACTACTCCACCGAGCTGAGCGTCACCATTGCTGTGGGAGCCTCCCTCCTCTTCCTCAACGTCCTGGCTTTTGCCGCTCTCTACTACCGTAAGGACAAGCGCCGGCAGGACACGCACCGGCAACCCAGCCCCCAGCGCGGCACCGCCAACGACATCGCCCACGCGCCCGACGAGGAGATGCCATCCTTGCAGGTGAGCCAGGGGCACCATGAGTGCGAGGCCGTGCCGCCCCACGACGCCCTGCGCCTGGCCGCTCTGCCCGACTACACCCTCACCTTGCGCCGCTCTCCGGACGACATCCCGCTCATGACCCCCAACACCATCACCATGATCCCCAACTCACTGGTGGGGCTGCAGACCCTGCACCCCTACAACACCTTCACCGCCGGCTTCAATAGCACAGGGCTCCCTCACTCACACTCCACCACCAGGGTATAGCTGCTCGCCACCCGGCGCACACGCATGCACGCACGCACACGCACGCAACACACACTGGCAGAGGGACTGACCAGGCCAACGGAGGCCCCGGACAGAGGGGAAGCGCCCACGGATGGTGCAGCACCGAGCCTGGAGACCTGCAGGGTCCCAGCGCGGCTGAACGTACTGCTCTCCCCGGCGCTTTTTCTTTCATTCCTAGCTAACTTTTGAGAAGTGCTTTGACTCTTCTGGGCGGAGGGCCCCGCAGGTCACCCCAGGGCACTGCTAAAGTGCAGGGCTGGGGGGGGTGGGCACAGCATAGCCCCTGTGCCCGTGCACCGGCGCGGGCAGGCGGGGAGCAACCCGCTGACAGTGGCCGCGGGGCTCCCCACACCGGGGCTGTGCCTCCCCACGGGGCCATCGGATCCCCGTTGCTCCAGCTGCTGAGCACCCCGGGACTGATGAGGAGCAGGGCTGGGCATCCCTCTCGTCTGATGCCCGCACATCTCCAGGTGGTTTGGCATCCTTGGCGCCCCTGGAAAAGGCTCCTTCACTGTGTGGCGAGGCGGCCCCGGACCATGGTGCTATAGACGGAGGGAGCAGGCAGGGTACGGGGACCTGGCCTCGTGCCGGGTTGCGGGCGCTGGGGCCAGGTGCTGGGGCTCGGGGACCCCAGAGACCCTGGAGCAGGGCCCCGGGCTGGAAACTTGGCACCTCTGCCCCTCTCTGCACCGCAGAGAATCTCTTTTGTGTCAGTCGTTTCTCTTTGCAGAGACGTTTTTTAAGCAGATCTTTAGTTCTTTACACACTAACAGAGTCGCCGCGTTTTGTCCTTTGTAAAAAATTTTAAAACCAAGTGTTCTTGATATAAAATAAAAAGCCAGTCAGAAGCCAGCGTGTGCGAGCGGTGCCAGCCCCCCACCTGCCGCAGGCAGGCACCAGGTAGGGCACCTCCTCCTGTGCCGTAGGGCCGAGCTCTTTTGTATTTTTTATATTCTTCCTCCTCTGTCACCCATGCCCACATATCTCAGCCAAATAGCCCACCCGACGGCCCGCTCGTGAGCACCGACCATCCTGGCCCTCCCTGTTGCCACCACCGGCCAGCGCTACCCACTGCCCTGCGTGGACAGAACCTGCTGTGAATACCATCTGCCCACCCCCATCAACCCAGGTCGGCCCCTCGGCACCACGTCCCAGTGCTCTCTGCCCTGCCTCGCTCCCCTGGGAACATCCCGCATCCCTTCGTCACTGCCCTGGGACCGCGCTGTGCCCTCTGTGCCCGCGCTGCCACCTGAAAGCAGGCCCGGCGGTTTGTAGTCTGCGGCAGGGCTGGGCAGCGCCGTGGGGTCGGCAGGAGCCGGGCGAGCCACGCACCGACAGCGACCGTGTCTCCCGCCTCGCTCTTGCCGGGGCCTTTCCCCCGACGCGGGATGACCCCAGCTCCGGCGTCCGGGGTGCGTGGCTGGGATAGCTGCCCGGGCAGGGGCTGCTGAGCGAGGCTGCTGGGTGTGATGCGGCCTGCACGGCCTGCACCCAGCCTGGGGCTGGGGCGCCCACTGGGTTGGTGGCGGCCACCGAAGCACACGGAGCTGCGGGAGCTGGGCTCCAGGCGAGGGGCTTTGGCGCAGCCAGGTGTGCGGAAGGAGCTGCCCGGGAACTCGCGCGAGGGACCCCGGCCTCAGCTCCCGCCCCGTGGTGGGCACTGGGACCCAGAGCTTGGGGACGCAGGAGGAAGGATCGAGTCCTTGCAGGGACACCATACCTCATCTCTGTGCAAGATGGTCCGGCTGGCAGACGCTGCCTGCGTTGGCGGCCGTGACGCACCGGTGCCGAGAGCACCCCCGGCCCTGCACCCTGCCCCGGCCCCTGCTCCTGAGCAGGGCTGAGAGTGGGGATGCTCGTTGGAGAATGTATTTATACCCTGTCACCCACGCAGAGTAACGAATTCCAAATAAAACAGAAGTGATATTTTTAATAGCGGTGTGTCTCACCTCTTCTTGGAGCGTGGAGGGGCTGGCGACTCCCAGGCTGGGTGGGGTGCCCTGTGCTGCCTCAAAGCCACCCTGCTGGCAGAGGGTCACCCTGTCCCTAGCACCCACCCTGCTGAGACAGCAGGAGGATGCCGGTATCACCCTGCCAGGTCAAGTGCTGGATCCCAGCACAGCACGCATGCAAGCCAGCACCATGCCACCCAGGATTGCCAACACTGGGTGTCACGCTAGGGTGTCCCCCTGCATGCCCAAAGCCCTGCTAGCCTTCCCCAACACTTGGACCCCATGTGGGACATCACCTGCCTCACAGACCCCTCCCACCGAGCTCCCCCTCACACCCTTCCCAGCCCAGTTCCCTTTCCCTCACTTGCCAACCAGAAAAGCGGCTGGTTTCATTTCTTTTTAATGTAATTTCAACTGGAGTTGCCATGGAAACGAGGCATGGGGACTGACTAGCCTCCGGGCAGCAGGGCAGCGTGCAGCAGAACTAGGGCGGAGGCCCTGAGCCAGGGGAACAGGCAAGGGACCGTGTAAGAAGCTGCATGGGAGACTCTGCCCTGCTCTCCCTAACAGCTGCAGTGCCACTGGCACCTGTCACCCTGCCAGCATCACGCTCCAGCCCCTTTGCCAACCCTCCACCCCCCTCCCCATGGCTCCCAGTGCTGCCCGTTATGGGGGGGTTGCAGCCCCTGGCAGCTGATGTCCTGTGTCCTGGAGCTGCAACACACAGCCAGCAGTGAGGACGTGGCCTGGGGGCCCCAGCCTGGGATGGCAGCAGGCCTCTCACCATGGGGCAGATGGAGAGGGAAGGATGCTGGATTCAGGCAGAGTGCTGTGCCACCCGGGACAGGTAGCAGCAGAGTGGAGAAACGGTGGGACTCCGATGAGATGATGGGACTCCCACCCAGGGCACATGGCTACCTTTCCCTGGGATTTTCCACGCGGATAGGCAGAGCTGCTCCCTGCAGGCCCAGCTTTCTGGGTGTTGAGAGTGGCTGCCCACCCTGAACTCTGACCTGCAGCCCCACTCAGGGCTGCACTAACCTCTGGCCCATCTGGTCCTACCCACTCAGCAGCCCCAGGACTTGAGTCCTAGGGCCCTCCCTTGCAGCCACCAAGTGCCTGTTTATTGACCAGCTGTGAGAGGGACCAAGATGAAAAACCCACGTCAGGCCACAGGGCAGGTTTCCATGGAAATGCAGGTGGTCTTCAGCACAGCTTCAACACCAGCAGCTGTCTCACCACAGTGTGAGCAGTGGGACCAGACCCACCTGGCGGCCAGTGGCCCCTCCTGGTGACATGGACACCACTAGCCCAAACTGTCTAGTGCCCTCTTGAAGGTGAGATGCCTTTCCGGCCCAGAATAGGAATTTGCCTTGCCCTTCTGTCCCCCCTCCTCATCCTTGCACAGCTTCAGCTGCCTGCTGTCCCCAGGTGCCAGCACGGCCACCCCAGCTAAGACTCCGGAGGCAAGCCGGTGGCAGATGACATGTTGCTATTATGCTACTGCCTTTGCAAAAGTCCGGAGCCTGCCATCTGTCCAGGGTGCCCTTGACCATCAGTAACATTTCTTTGGAAATCGGGCAGTGCTCAGGGGACATTATGTCCCAGAGGGTATATGCAGTTAACATCTTCATGACAATAGTGGGACGTGCTCAGCTTCAGGGGACAAGTTTAGGGCTGCTGGCAAAGAGAAGTGTAAAGGAACAGAACCACAAAGGTGTCTCTGACATGGGGAGGGGATGAGTGATACGAGCCTGGCCCTTGCCTGCTCCAGGAGCCACAGCCAGCAGGAGGGCAGGAATGCTAGATGCACCCAGGACACAGGACAGCAGACCTGCAGGTGGGCAACGCAAGCTGTTACACCTCGTGCTGCAATCCCCTCTGCCCTGTGCTGCGGGATTTCTGTGCTCACTCACTGCCAGTGCCCTTCCCAGCAGAGCTGACTCCAACCAGAGGGGTTTGTCTCTTCAAGGGCAGCAGTCTGGATCCAGGAATGCCTGAGCTTGGCAGCTCCTGCACTGCAGTGGCCGTCCAGGCGGGTGGTGAGGCTGAGCCACGCACAAGGCTGCCCCTCCCTGGGGCAGGATGGCAAGGGAAAGGGGTCTTTGAGAACCTGCTCTGCAGCACCTTTTCCTTCCTGGCAACGGAGGCGTTTCAGTGACGGTTGGAGCTCAGTTTCCTCCATCGTACCGATGCAGACCGCTGGGCCGTGAGATCTCTGACCCCAGCAAGGCGCCAGCAGCCGCATCAATCCCAACCCACCATCCGGATGTTGGCTCTGCCCTGTCCAGCTCATCGACTTGTCTGCGTTCCACATGCCCACGTCCTCGAGCTCTTCGGTGCAACTTCAGACACCAAATTAACCTGACAATTAACGTAATTAACGAAAAGCCTGTTTCTGGTCCACGTGGTCTTGGACGGGGCAGTTTTCTGAGCTCTGGAGGCAGCTCTGGCCACTGCTGCTTCGTACAGCCGGTCCTTGACCTCTGGCTTTTGCACAACAGTTTTGTCTACAGCAAACAGGCGGCGGTGTCCGGAGAACGGGTCCGGAGGTCAGCGGTAGCCGTGGGCAGCCGAGGGCGCTGCCCGCGT
>VWZK01018814.1:1176-36734 GCA_013396935.1 Baryphthengus martii | reverse complement strand
GGGGGGGGATCCCTCGGTCGCTCCCGGCCATCCTCACGCGGCGGCCGGTAGCACCGGCTGCCATCCTCACGCGCCAATGTCGTGCGGGGTCCCGCAGCCCGCCCTAGGGCCCCGAAATACGGGCCGGGGTCGCCGTGCCCCGGTGCGCTGCGGAGCTACGCGGGGTGCTGGGCAGCGGGACCTTGGAGTGGGCCGTCGGGTTAATGGTTGACGGGCTGTTTGTTTTTTTCCGACTGCGCTTTTACACATTAAATCTGGGTGTCGATGGCTTCCCGGGAAGCAGCCGGCAGCCTGTAGCAGCAGATCGAGGTGCTCTGGGTGCTAGGGGTGTCCAGAGCCCTCCCCTGGGGTGGCGAGTGGGGCTCCGAGGACGCGTCCAGCTCGCCCAAGACGTGGCAGGGAGGCCGTTGGCAGCAGGGGAGCGCGGCCGGGGGAGGCTGCGGAGCTCCCACGGGGGTCATCCTGAGGGGCTGTCCCCGCCTCGGTGCTGCGGCGGCCCCTGGGCTGTCCCCGGGGGGATGCTCAGCCGCGGCAGCGGGTGCCTCGGCGGTGTGAAGGCAGGTTGGACACACCTGCGGTGTTTACTCGGCGGGGAGCAAGTCCTGGAAGAAGCGAGGCTGTTTGGGAGGAGGTGGGTGGTGCGCTGGAGGGCAGTATAAAGTCCAGGGTGCTGTGCTGGAGGCTGAGGCTGCTGCGTTACCCGAGAGCTTTGCCTGTCCCAGTACTGAGGTGAGAGCCTGGTGGGCACAGCACCGCTGTGGGGGTGGCCGCACAGCCCCCAGCTGGGAGGCACCAGGGGGGCCAGGGTGGGGGGACTGCAGAAGAGCTTGGCCGTGGGCCAGGGAGGGCAGAGGCAGGGGTGCTGGCCTCTATGGGGGGGAGTTGGGCAAGGAGCGGTGCATGGCCTTGGCACTGGCTGCACCCCCCACCGCTTCACTGGAGGGTCTTTGGCCACAACCATTTGCAGAGCTCCGGGCACTTGCACCCTGGCTTGAGGAGTAGAAGTGGCATTTGGGCTGGCGTTGTCGCCCTTGCCGCTCTGTGGGCCCCCAGCTGGTAGGTTTTGCTGGATGTGCTACTCCTCACCCGAGGCTGGGGACAAAAATCAGAGGGATGTGGCGCTGTCCCTGTGGGGATAGGGCACAATGTGATGGTACGGCTGGGACAGCAGCCCTTAGAGCCACAGGCACAGGGGGTCTGCAAGCGCAAGGGCTGTTGGCCTCACCAGTGGTGCAGCACCAGCGGCCCCCCACCCCGGGAGAGGAGCACAGCTCCTGCAGCATGCAGCTCTCAACGCTGAGCGCAGCCCGTTAGCACACAGCCCGCGTCACCCTGCTGGACTATTTCCCATGTCCCTAACGGGATGGGACATGCGCAGCGCAGCTCCGGCACTCTCGCCACCGTCACTGCCGGCACCAGCCCCCTGACAGCAGAGCCTCGGGGGCATGGCAGGACCCACAGGGGCTGTGTACGGTGCACCCGACCCCCACGGGTGCCCACAGTCTGCTCAGCGCCGTGCTAGGGAGCAGCCAGACCCCAACTGCAGTCATGGTGCCCCGCGCTGTCCGCATGGGTTGGGCACGCAGCTGGGCTCTACCGCGCACCCTGGAGAAGGGACCCCAGGCGTCCTGTCCAGCCTGGTGATGCTCGTAGTGGGGGGTCCTGCCAGACTGTGGCCGGTGGTCAGGGGGGGCCACAGCCGCGGTTGGCTTGGGGCGAGGTGGGAGTGGGTGTGGGGCTGGGCAGCGGCAATGAAGCACACAGGCACTTTGTTTGGCCGGGGTGGGCGGAAGTCAAGGCGTTGGATCTGAATGCTAAAGTGTGTTGTTCAGGGGCTGATAAAGGCCCCATTGTATGTAAACAGTTTATAAAGCAGCATATGACTTCCAGCGCAGGGCAGTGGCGGATAGAGACGAGGGCAGGCGGAGCAGAGCTCTCTTGTGGGAGACATGAAACCTTAGAGGGGCCATTGGGGGCAGCTCGCGAGGACCCTTCCTCATCGGCAGGTATGCGCCGCCAGGACCCTCCCCATCAGGGCTGACCGGAGGGAAGATCCCAGCCTCCCAGCGTCACGGTCGGGGCGGGAAGCAGCTTCCAGGGCTGATCAATGCTGGCAGGTGGTCTTAACAGGGCAGGAATCTGTGCTTGGGCTGCAGGGTCACCTCAGGCTCCCCAGATAAGGACAGCTCTAGGAGGGTGGCGTGCATGCATGGCTGCATGGAGTCCCCCACCAGCTCGGGGCTCCCAGCCCCACTCCTGCAGCAGCAGGGGGAAGGAAAGCAGGGAGGTGCTGGTGCAGAGGAGCCCATGGAGCTCCTCGGGTATATCCCTAGCCAGAAAGCTCAGTGCCGGGTGCAGATTGGGGGGTCCTTGTGGAGGTGTGGGAGCTTCACCCCCATCCTTTGCAGCGGCCGTGGGTCAGGATCTCCGTGACGGTGTGGGGCGTGGCAGGGCCAACTGATGTCCTGCCCGCTCCGGCCAAAATGCTGTCCTGAGCCATGTCAGCAGTGGGAGCTACGCTGCCGTCCTGCCATCCATCCATCCTACCAGGGCTGCAGCAGCCAGTTGTTTCCAGGTCCCTCCTGGAGCTGTTGCCATCAAAGCTGGGACACGGGGACTTTCCCACTTGTAACACCATCTCTCGCTGCTCGCTCCTGCAGACGTGAGGAACGATGAACTGGGCCGGCCTCTACACGGTGCTGAGTGGGGTGAACCGCCACTCCACCTCCATCGGGCGCATCTGGCTCTCCGTCATCTTCATCTTCCGGATAATGGTGCTGGTGGTGGCAGCCGAGAGCGTCTGGGGGGATGAGAAATCTGCCTTCACCTGCAACACCCAGCAGCCCGGCTGCAACAGCGTCTGCTACGACCACTTCTTCCCCATCTCCCACATACGCCTGTGGGCCCTGCAGCTCATCCTCGTCACCACGCCGGCCCTCCTCGTGGCCATGCACGTGGCCTACCAGCAGCACCAGGAGAAGAAGCTGCTGGTGCTGACGGGGCACGCGGACCCCAAGCACATGGAAGAGGTGAAGAAACACAAGATGCGCATATCTGGTTCGCTGTGGTGGACGTACGTCTGCAGCGTGGTCTTCAGGCTGCTCTTTGAAGCCGTGTTCATGTACATCTTCTACATGCTCTACCCAGGCTACCAGATGGTGCGGCTGGTCAAGTGCGAGGCTTACCCTTGCCCCAACACCGTCGACTGCTTCATCTCCCGGCCCACCGAGAAAACCATCTTCACTGTCTTCATGCTGGTCACCTCCAGCATCTGCATCGTCCTCAATATGGCAGAACTGGTCTACCTGGTGGTGCGGGCCTGTGCCCGCCGAGGTCAGCACAACTCCAACCCCTCGTCGGGGAAGGGCTCCTTCTACGGGCACAAGCTCTCCTCGGAGTACAAGCAGAATGAGATCAACCAGCTGCTGACAGAGCAGGACGGCTCCCTCAAGGACATGCTGCGTCGCAACCCTGGGCTGCAGGAGAAGGGCGACCGTTGCTCTGCCTGCTAGGGCCAGTGCCATGGGGCGCGCAGCCCGTGCCCCTGCCCCACAGCTGCCCCACAGCCCCGCGCCGTCCCTGTCTGATGGAGAGCGTTTCTCGGGCGTCTCGCACCATTAAACCTCCGTTCTCAGGCACCGCCTCCTTCTTTTCTGCTTCGGCCAGGATGTGCCAGGGGCTGCCGTGTCAATGTGGGGTGCCCACCCCTGCACCCTAGTCCAGGCGGGTGGCACTAGGGGCTGTGGGGGCTGCAGTGCCCGGGCTTGGTTGAGGTCACGGCTGCGGTGCCCTGGCAGCTGGCAACGCAGGAGGAGTGACCCCTGGGTGCCATTGAGCAGTGTCCAAGGGCTCGTACTCCCCCAGCACCAACCCCTGCAGCCTCAAATATATTTAGAAAGGTGCCGAGACCAAAACTAGAGGGAAAAGGTTTCCCCAGTGGCCGTTTCATCTGCCAGTCATAACGAAAGCCAATGGGGCACGCAGGCCCCTCATGTCCCAATAACCCCACGCTCGCTGTCGGGCGGACGGGCGGACATAGCTGGGCAGATCTGTCCGCACGCGGCTGAGGAACCCGAGACTGGCCAGGAAGGAGCCTTGGGGCGCCGCGCACCGCTCTGTCGAGGGGAGCCGACGGCACCGGAGCACCGGGCTCTGCCTCACGCACCAGCCAACGGTGAGGGGTCTCCATGTCGGGTCACCGTCCCCCGCGGTGCTCCCAGGGTGGCGGGGCTGCTTTCTGCCAGTGACCTCTGTCTTTGTTCCTCACGACAGGTTAGGGGGTTCCGTGGGACGCGGGGTGGGCACGCTCCAGGGAGAGTCCCAGGTTGGGTCCTTGCACGCCTGCCTAGCCAGGGGACGGGGCGGAGGTCGGGTGGCCGTGTCTGGAGGGCGGCTGTCTTGCAGAGCACCGCGGCGTGTGCCATGGGGGACTGGAGCCTGCTGGGGCGGCTGCTGGAGAGCACCCAGGAGCACTCCACAGTGGTGGGGAAGGTCTGGCTCACCGTTCTCTTCGTCTTCCGCATCCTGGTGCTGGGGGCAGCTGCTGAGCGGGTCTGGGGTGATGAGCTGTCTGGTTTCTCCTGTGACACGCAGCAGCCCGGCTGCCAGATTGCCTGCTATGACAGCACCTTCCCCATTTCCCACCTCCGCTTCTGGGTCCTGCAGATCATCTTCGTGTCTACCCCCAGCCTTGTGTACCTGGGCCACATCCTGCACCTGGTGCATCTGGAGGAGAAGGCACAGCAGCAAGTGTCGGCAAGAGCCAGCAGCGGGGCCAAGCGGCAGCGCCTCAGGCAGCCCCGACTTCCCGGGGGAGACCTTCAGGGACAGGTCTGCATGCGGGGCGCCATCCTGAGGACGTACATCTGCAACGTCGTCTTCAAAGCTCTCTTGGAAGTGGGCTTCATTGTGGGCCAGTACATCTTGTATGGCTTCCAGCTGAAACCCCTCTACACCTGCAGCCGCTGGCCCTGCCCCAACACTGTCAACTGCTACATCTCCCGGCCCACTGAGAAGACCATCTTCATCCTTTTCATGCTGGGGGTGGCCTGTGTGTCCCTGCTGCTCAACCTAGTAGAGATCTACCACCTAGGTCTCACCAAGTGCCGGCAGGGACCAAGTCCCAAGTCCTGCATCCTGCCCAGCGCCGCAGGACCCCGCAGCGCCCACATCACCCTGTCCCGCGGCGGCAGCCCCACGGTTGCTGGCAGAGCTACCCACAGCTTGGCGCCCCTGGGGAAGGCGGGCGCGTGGCTGGGGGTGGCCAGTGGGTCCCAGGGGAAGGTGCGAGCGGCAGACCTGGCCGTGTGAAGGGCGCCCGCCGGGCTGCTCAGAGATGGGTGATGCACAGGCAGCCACAGTTGCGGCTCCGTCTCTGGGACCTGCCAGTCTCGTGGCGCGGACCTCAAGGCCAGCACAAGAGATTGGAGTGGCCCCGGGACACAGCTCGGCCGCTCACTGTGCTCCTGGGATCAGTGGGGCTGAGGGCAGGGCTGGGTTAGGGCAGAGGCCTGTTAGCCCTGGGGAAGTAAATAAACACCCACTGCACCTCACTCGACTCCTGCTCTGCCCAAAGGCACCGCGGCATCGCTCCCACTGCTCTGTCTCCTGGACACACACAGCGTGGCCGGGGCAGGGCCACCGCTGGATTGGGTTGGGCAAGGGATGGGCAGGGAGAAGCAGGGCATGCCAGGCTGGCAGCAGCAGGCATGGGGTCAGGGGCCATCCCAGCATATCAAAGGCCAGATAAGGCAGGAAGCGCAGGCAGCACAGGCAGGCAGAGAGGGACAGGAGCAAGGTGCACAGCAGCAGTAGGACAGCAGCCCTGCTCTCCTGCAGCACCCACCCTGCCAGGGGGTGGAAAAGCAGGAGCTGTCAAAAGTTTTCCGCATCTTTATTTGAAATGAATGGTTTCCAGAGACACAGGGTTAGTCCTACCACCCCGGTATCACTACAACAAGACTGGTGAGCGGCTCACTCTCCACATGGACACATAGAACAGATGGCCCTGGACCAGGGCCCAGAACAATATATACAGGCTCAACAAGACCCGTGTACAGCTCAAGAAAACCGACCAGAACACGAGGAGGGGCATGAGGCAGCAGTGAGTAGCACAGCTGGAGCCAGGCTTGTCCCGGGCAGGGCGCTGGCATCCTGCTGCTTTGGGAGGGAGGGGGAGACCAGGCAGAGCTCTTCGCTTCTGCCAGCAGCTGCCCAAGACCGGAGCGGAGGGACCCACTGATAACACCTTGCACCAGAGAGGGGGGTTATGCCAGTATGGGGGGCAGTGGGGAGAGAGGGGCAGCACTGGCAAAGACCGGTCTCCATCAGTTTTCCACCTACTCAGAAAACATTGACAAAATTTAGGGAGACAGCCCAGCTGCGTACGAGGGAGGCATCCCCGTGGTGAGGCTGAGGACGCCTCTATCCTCATGTTCCAGCACCGGCTTGCTGGGAACATACTCTCCCCCAACAGCTCTCAGGCTGCCAGCGATCCTTCCCCACTGGCTTGAAAACACCATCCTGTCACAGAAGCACAGCCATCACGCCACCCGCAGCCTCGAGGGGGGATTCATGATGCTAAAGGGAGAATTAAAATCCTCGGGGCCGCTGATCCCAGACATCGCTCTGCCACATTGTGCGATTCCTACTCTGGGGCAGAGGGAGAGGAAGGTAGCGTCAGGGCTGGGGGTAGGAGGGTCAGGGCTGGGCAAGGGAAGCTTCCCTTGGGGGCTCAGCCACCCCTGCGCTGTAGGGACTGCCCTGGGAAAGATGGCTCACCCAGCAGCCCAGACAGGAGGCAGGGCTGAGCGTGGGGGCCACAGACGTAGGAGAGGCCTGTAAGGAGCAGGATGGGATGTCCAAGTCCGGTAACGACGAAGGGACAGCGCCGCTGTAGCGCCGTCCCCTCCCACACCGCACGGCCTCTGCCCTGCGGCGGGAGACAAGGAGATGAAGCATCCAGGGCTGGAGCGGGGCCAGCCTGGCAGCACCTCCCTCTTAGTCCATGTCGTCCTCCAGGCCGCTGAGCCGACTGTGCTCCTCGTAGATCTCTCGCACAGCCAGGATGCGGTTCAGCATGCTCTCCAGCATGCTCCGGTCCATGGGGATGACCGAGTACCAGAGCGGGGATTCAGCGATGCACGACCGCTCGGGCTGTAGGTAGAAGACGTCGTTGCGGTTCCGCAGACTCTCGGGACTGTCAAAAAAGAGAGGAAGGTGAGCGCTGGGATCTGAGCTCACAGGGCTCAAAGCCTGGCCTGCCCTCGTGGTCAGTGATAGGGGGGCTCAAGGCTTGTCACGGTCTCTCATCCTGCAGTAGGATAAGGACACAAACTGAGGCCGCAGCTCCTCGCTCAGGACCAAACCCACCAACCCACCAGGACTCATCCTGCACGCTCCTGCATGATTGGAGAGTAGTGGAAGGGGACAGAAAGAAGCGTTCTCACAACCACGGTCTATAAAAGCAGCGCAGACCCTAGCAAGGCTTCACACTCAAGGACAAATGTTTAGAGAGCAGCAGCCACTCCACAGAGTCACACCAAAAGCGAGAGGTTGCACCCAAACGGCACGTGTCCCTTCTCCAGAGAAAGCCTCACCATTTGGAGAGATAAAACTCATAGAATTTGACTGGACATCGGAGCGGGTTCATCCTGTTCTCCCGCTGCTCCAGTAACGGCGCCTCCTCCTCGCGCTTCCGCTTTCCAGAGCTCCCATCTGCAGAGGGGCAGAAAGCGGGATGACAGCTGGGACCCAGTGGGAAAGGCAGGGGGAAGGAGAGAGAGATGCTCCATCAGACCCTACCTCTGCCTTTCTTCTGCTTGGCAGGAGTGTAGTAGCGGATGCTCACCACCTTCGTGACGCCACGGGCCGTGGTGCACTTGCGGGACTGGCGCACCACGTTGGTGAAGGAGAGCTGCATGTGCTCCTCTGCCGTCTGCAGCCCGAAGAACTTGGTGTTGAAGAACATGAGAGTGTTGAGGAGCACGAAGGGTGAGTAGACGCCCAGCTGCTTGCACTCCCAGAGGTGCTCCTCCTCAACACGTGAGAAAACAGTGTCTGCAAGGCACAGAGGAAGAACCAGGTCACATCGACGGTGGCCTCGTGGCAATCCCTTTACCGTGCCCAGGCGAGATCGCCGCAAAAGTCTGACGCTTCAAAACGTTCCCTTTCCCAGAAGGTTACTTCTTCAGAGCCATCAGTAGAGCTAGCCACCAGCCACCCCAGAGCACAGCTGAACCACAGGCCAGAACCCAAATCAATCCTAACCACTCATCCCTACAGATGACTACAAAGTGAACTCCAGGTCAGTGCTCCACCACACGCTGCATAAGATGAAGGAAAAGCAGCGGGCAGGACAGACATGGTCAGTTGCTGCCTAGACACACAGATCTGGAGCCAAACGACTCTGTCTGAGACAGCCAGTATGTGGAGCTGAGGCTGGATCTGTGAACTAACCCCTGACAAGACACAGCAGGGAAGGCAGACCAGATCACAGCATCATGAAAAGCCTCTGCAGAGCTCTAAGTCAGTTCCCTCGCAAGGCAGCGGCACAGCAGCCCCGGCCAACACTCAGCATAGTGTGCAGGGCTTGCCCATGTGCTGGGAAAACCAAGGCCCAGGCCAGCGTGCCTCCTGGCTCGATATCCTCTTTGCCAACGGATGGACACATCACTGTAAAGCGTGGTAAGGATTCAAACTGCCCCAGGACACACAGCAGCCATGCTTGGCTCCCAGCTACCCTGACTCTGGACAAGCTGCTGAGGTGTGAGCCAGGCTGGCTCTGCTGTCAGGACGGGTCAGTATGACCCCAAGAGACAGCGGCGCTGTGCTGCCTATGCCAAGGAAGAGGGCTGAGGCTGGGGGAGCACAATCAGAGCAGAGGATCCAAGGCTGGGGGAGCACAATCAGAGCAGAGGATCCAAGGCTAGAGGTTACTGGGTACATGTGGTAACTGAAGGTATTCTGGAGACACGTACTATTTGGTAAGATTGTGGGTTGCCAGCCGCTCAGGGACTTGTTCAGCTCCTGCACGAAGGTCAGGTAGTAAAGGTCTGTAAATATATTCACCATACGATTGTTCTCGAGCAGGTACTAGGAAAGGACAGAACACACGGTCAAGAGAGACGTGGCAGCATCTGGCGTGCAAACCCTCCCCAGAGAGTCCCTTTTTGTACAACCAGAGCTAACCCCGGGGCATAACAAAGCAGACTTGGTGCTGAAGGAGGGATTGAGATTGGGGAGACCTCCCAGCCCTGTGCAAGAAGAGTGCAAGGCTGGGGAGTAGCTGCCATCCTACCCACTGGACTTGGGAAGAAAAGCTGAACCAGGTGGTCTGCTGTTTCTGGGTTGAGGCACTGAAGGAGAGTCCAGCGAGCCTCTCCCAGTGCCCAAAAAGCAGAATAAAAAAATACAAGCTCCTCTCATCAGATCTAACCCCGAGGTCTGGCTGTGGAGGACTTGAGGGCAGCAAGCCCTCCCTCACCTGCTGGATGCCAAGGCAGAGGTAATAGATGCTGTCTGGTTCGTAGCGCTCCCCATTGGGCCGTGTTATCTCCTTGACAAACTGGGCCAGGCCATAGTTGAGCTCAGCTGCCGTGCAGGCCAAGATATCTTCCTTGATCCTCATGGGCTTGGCTGTGGAGACAAGCACGGCAGCCTCAGACAACAGCCTGCAAGGCCAGGAGCACCTCAACACACCACGACCCAGCTTCTGGGAGGTTTCTGCCACCCTGCCCCACCCAGACAGGGCACTTACGGCCAAAGCGTAGCTCCTCTCCCTTGCTGCTCTCTCCTCCTGCATACTTGGCTTGCACCCAGGACTTCCAGGCATTCACCCCATAGGAGTAGTTCAGCACCGTGCAGCTGGGCTGGCTGCTCATCGAGTCCCGGGAACAGCTTTCAGAGAGCACCAGACGCTTCTGCCCCTGCAGAGAGGTGTACTGTGACTGGGCACCTACATGGGACAGACGTAAGAGTCCTGCCACCCCTCAGACCTGCTGACTGCCAGCTTCCTCCCAACGTGCCTGTGCCCAGGCCAGCAGCCATCCCTCTGATGAGAGCCAAGCCAACACGGCCCATTCTTCATGAGGAGCACAAGCGTGAAAGAGGCCAGCTCTCACGTTCAAAGCTCCTCCAAATTAACAGGTGTCTTTTCATCCAAGGAGTGGTCCACAGGCCAAGCACGCCCTGAAGGGAGAGGGCACAACCTCCCCAGCACACCGAAGCCTCGGGCACGCTTCACCTCATACATCCCAGATGGCAGCTCCCACTCCAAACCCGAAGCCCTTTAAGCAGGCGGTACCCACAGAGAGCTCACCTTTCGGACAGCACGAGGCAGATCTTGCTCCGTGGACACATCATCTGGTCCCACCAGGCCACAGTCAAAAAGAAAGTCCACACTAGAGTTGATGTCTAGAGGGTCTGAAAGGGAACAGGCAGGAGAGCTCAGATAAGACTTCTCATCCCGTCCCCTGTGCTGACCTGTTTTTTACAGCCAGATGAAGAGGAAACATGCAGCCCAACACCTCATATTCTCCACCACTGCCTGAACTCTGAGCCACGGTCCAACAAAGGAAACACAGCTCTGGCAGATGATGCCAAGTTCCACATTCTCCCCTCTGACAGCTTTTTCTTTGAGGAACATTCCTCATCCCCTTGTGCCAGGCCAGTACTGGGGACAGCCTGGCACAGGCACCCCAATTCTCTGTTCTTTGCTGCTAGCATCCTACCCCAGCACTCCTGTGCTCCTGCAAGTCCCTGCCTCTTCTTCCACTTTCTGCTCACCAGTGGACATTCAGCAGCTCTGCCATCTCCCAGGATGTCATGCCCTGTCCTGATCTCTTTCTTGCCTTGCAGGATCCTCTGGAATCACCATCCAGAAGCACACCAGCACCACTGCCCTGCTCTCTGTGCTGTTAAAATCAGCTTCTCATTCTCTCTCCTCTGCAGATCTGTGTTCTCAGCAGGTCAGTTAGTCTAAACAAACACAGACTCCTTCATAAGGGGTGCTCTCCTGGCCCTGTTGCAAGCAGTCATCTGCAATAGTCTCAGTCCCTGGGCTCAAGTCTGGTCAGTCAGAGGGCAAAGGGAGTTAAGTTCAGACAGCTCTTAATGCTGCTGTGGCAACAGTCAACCAAGGGCACCTGGAGGACCGTGCTGCAGCATGAGCAGCCCTGTGTGCCTGCTTCACCCAGTTCTTACTCTTAGGGAAGTCAGCCTCCAGGTCCTGGCCCGGTTCATCGAGGACATTTGCCATCTTCACAGCCATAGCCAACACATCGTCCCGTGCTGGTCCAAACAGATCGCAGTCCTCCAGGAGACCCTCCGCACTTTGGTTACTCACCAGGTCTGCAACGCAAAAGCAGATCAGAAACCCAGCTTTCAAGACAGTCTTTTGTCTGCTTTCCCTGTGACAGCTGGAAACCGAAGTCAGGCTCCTTGCAGCACGGCTCAGAGCAGCCCCACAATATCTGCACTGCCCAGCTTTCCCTGGACAGCAGGGACATTTGTCCTCTTTCTGGCCACAGCCCTAGTCCCTGAGGCTTGAGTAATACAGCCCCTAGATAAAAGGACCTGCAAGGTCAGGACTGCTGGTCTTGTGGCTGGGAAGCTGCTTTAGGTAACAGTCTGAACAGCCAGCTGAATAAACAAGCAGCGCTACACATGTGCCACAAGACTGGCACCTCTAAAAGGGACAGTGGCAGACACTGCCCCCTGCTGCAGCTATTCCCTCCTGATATCTCCTCAGCAGAAGCTGAGGATTTGCTCTTCCCTGCTCCTGTTTCCAAGGTTTTGGGGGAGCTGTGACCCAGGCAGGTGCTCTAGCTCCAAACCCCACAAGATCCCGGCTGACGGGCCAGACCAAGCCACGGCAGGACCTACCGCAGAGGTCCGAGGAGGCCTTGTCCAGTTCCTCAGCCTCTGCAATCATCTCAGCCATGGCCAGGATGTCAGCCTCCAGGGGATTGGAGGGGATCTTCACCTTCAGCTCCTCAATGGTCTCCACAATCTTATCTGTGCTCTCCAGTGTGGTGGGCAGGAACATTGGCACAGGCACCTGTCAACAGAAGCGCACCGGGCAGAAAACTAACACTCAGCTGACTGATCATAGAATGTCAGGGGTTGGAAGGGACCTCAAGAGATCATTCAGTCCAACCCCCCTGCCAGAGCAGGATCACCCAGGGCAGGCCACACAGGAACAGATTCAGGTGGGTTTGGAAAGTCTCCAGAGAAGGAGACTCCACCACCTCTCTGGGCAGCCTGTTTCAGGCTCCGTCACCCTCACAGCAAAGAAGTTTCTCCTCCTGTTGAGGTGGAACTTCCTGTGTTCTAACTCAAACCTATTATTTCTTGTTCTATGTTCTTGTTCTTTGCTGGGCACCAGAAAAAAGAGATTGTTCCCTTCCACTTGACACCCATCCCTCGGATATTTATAGACATTAATAAGACCCCCTCTCAGCCGTCTCCTTTCATGGTTAAACAGCCCCAGTTCACTCAGTCTCTCTTCATAGGAGAGACCTTCTAGTCCCTTCATCATCTTCGTAGCCTTCGTTGGACTCTCTCCAGTGGGTCCCTGTCTCTCTTGAATTGGGGAGCCCAAAACTGGACACAGTATTCCAGGTGTGGTCTCACCAGGGCAGAGCAGAGGACGTGAAAGCAGAGGCAGAAGAGGGCAAAGAGAGAAGCGCAGAGGCTGCAGCGAGGTGGGATCAAGAGAGGAAGAGAACACGAGCGGGTGGTGCGTTATCACTTACCGGGACAGGCATGGAGAAAGGCACAGGTACTTTCTGGCAGTACATATGCATAGGCACAGGCACAAAGATCGGCACGGGGATTGGCAACACAATCACTTGGGGCTTCCAGTCAGCCTCTGACAAGAGCAAAAGGACATCAGTGAACTTGCTCTCCCAGCAGCTCCCTCAGCCAGCCCCGCTGCGCCCTGCCGTGCCCCCAGCTATCCAGCACCACAGCCCTTCCAGCCACCGGCTTCTGCGACTCGTGGGCGCAGCTGGAGTGGCAACAAGGCAAACAGCCCTGCAACAAAACAGGCTTGCCTTAGCCAGAGGTGCAAGCCCTGCTCTTACATCGCCCCGCTGAGGTCTGCTTGCCCTGCATACGCTGGAGATGATACACACATGCCCGACAGGAGTTACACAGCTGGAACCTGCTCAGCAGACAGCCCCCCAGACAATCCAACAATCTCCAGAGGAACAGGAATTGTTCCACAAGAGGTGGGATCACGCTGCAGCATCCTTTGTGTCTCTCGTTTAGTTGCTGATGGAAATGGGCTCCCTGCCTCCAGCCCTCCTGTGTGTGCCCTGCAACTCCCCAGCAGGGTGCCAAACACCCAGCTGCTCTGTACAGCATTTCAAGCTGGATTTGCACTTAGTCTGGAGCAGGGACATGCCACTTGCCTTTCCAAAACAGCCTTGTAATCTTGCAGTTGTGTCTTGTTTTCCTACCTGTCTGACATCCTTTGGACTTCATTTCTATCTTGCAGGAAACGCCCCGGTTCTGCATCAGTGGTTTACACATGGCAGCTTTGTTTTTCCGAGGGGTGGCTGGAACCGGAGGGGGCGGGGGAGGCAATGCAGTTGAAGACCTCTGGGTTGAGGAAGTCTTTGCCAACAGCTGAGGAAATGCAAAAAGCAGGATGGTTGGTGTCCACCTAAGGCGGCACCACCTCTTCCCAACCATAGGTACAGCTGAAGTGATTCCCAAAGCATCTCCTGGGGCCTGGCAGTCCCCAACAGAAACAAACACACGCAGACAATCTCGGAGTCAGACCCGGCTGAAGGACTGCCAAGCTGCTCCTGCTGCCAAGCCACTCCTGGCAGGCAGCAAGCCTGTGCAGCACCTCTGCAGCAGCCAGCAGGGATTCTGGCACTGGCTGCTCCTGCCCCACAGGGCAGCAGGAATACAGTGGGACAGCGACTGTACCCAGACACAGGAGAGCAGTGTGCAAAGAGGAGGCAGCACCATGGTGGTCAGCGATTCCTGGGGAACGGTTACTCTTCCCTCTTGGAGGAGATACAGTGATGCTGCCTTCCCCAGCAGCTCTCATCAGCTCCCACTACCCAGACATCCTTTAAAATGCATTGGTTGTAGAATGAAATCTCCTTGAGCAACAGCAGATCTGTCTTCTCTTTGGGAACAGCCCCCGTGCGCTATCTTGTGAACTCCTACCTCCGAAGGGCCTTACCATGTTAGTCTCTGCCTTCTGTGGGGAAGGGGCAGGTGGTTTTGCTTCTGAGGTCTGACCTGTAAGAGAAAGCAATGTTTCTAAGTTTGAGAGCTCCTGGGCTAACAGGTCCCAGTGCTGGGACTGGAGGTGGCAGCAGCCAGAGGACAGTGACAGGCTCCCCAGAAACACTAACTGTTCCTGGAATGGCCAGGAGTGTTTCCACAGTCTGTAGTCCTAGCAGCTCAGAAGACGTTACAACTCCAAAATCAAGTGATTTCCATGTCATTTTGTGCTCCCTTTCGGCCCACCCCATCACAGCAGGTCAGGAGAAATCCCAGCCCCTTGTAGACAGAGGAACCCAGGGCTCTATTCCCAGCTCTCCCTAATGGCTTGCTGTACCGAGCCACGGCCCCTCCCTGTGCCTCCATCTCCCTGATACAAATATCTTGGCAAAGTGCTTCAAGATCCCTAGGAGGAAGGTGACAGAGCTAGTAGGAGTGTTACAAGATATCCCAGAAACATGAGAGGCAGCTTTGCCCTAGCTCTAGGGATGATGTCCATTCCCCTAAGGAAAGAGGGAACCACCTACAGGTAAGAACATGTGGCTGACACTAGTCTCAGGTGGTGACAGTATCACCCTGGCTCGGATGATAATTCCAGCTCATTTGCTCTGCAGAGAACCTGTACCCATCTCAAAGGCTGATGAGCTAAAAGAGCACCTTCACTCGAGTCTCCTGTGAGTCCTGGTTACCCACGTGGCTGGGAAAAAGAACTGCCTTATGCAGCACTGATTGACTGTGGGTCACGAACGAACAAGACACCTGCAGCAGGTCTCAGCACCCAGAGCGGGGGGGGAGCCCACCTGCACCTTGTACATACAGGTAGGCTCTCCAGGAAAGACCCAGACTCCCAAAAGTACAACACGCGGGCATTTGTACTGTGCAGATTTCCTCTGTCCCAAGGAAATGCAGGACAGGCCTCGTGGCCTGCAGGGTGCACTCGCTGACCTCCACAGGGAACAGGTAGGTTCCAGCTGGAGGAAGCTCCCTAGCCTGCAGCTGCTGAGCATTCAGCCACAGGATCTGCAGCAGTCTCAATGGGTGCAAGAAGTCCCCCTGGCCAGCCTGAAGTGAATGGGCAGTAGGTCTAGGTAGGGAACATCAAAAGGTTTGAACGAGAATGGAGTAGAAGTGGTTTCTGCTGCAGTAGAATCCAAACTGAAGTGGATTGTCTCATAGGCCAATGATTTAGGACTAAGGGAAACAAGATCCTCCTGCCACAAAGCTCCATGCGCTACATCTCCAGGCTTCCAGGAAAGCTGCAGCTTGTACTTCACTCTCAAACCAGCACCAGCAAGGAGCTGTCAAGGCACTGCCTGCACCAACTGTGACTCCTGGCAGGCTGTCCTCTCCAGCAGGACAGCCCCGTACAGAGCCAGTTCCCCTTGGGATTCTTTGAGCACGCCCCTGTGGCAAAAGCTCTTCAATCCCCCATGACACAGACTGTTCCCCAGCAAAGGAACAGCCCCTTTTATTGTCAGCAAGCGCTTTCAGGATCACCAGGGTGGCAGCGGCCACTGAGTCACAGGAACAAACGGTTTTGGCCAACGACTGGCTGCAACAGAAGAAGAAAGTAGTCAGCAGCTCCGACTACAAGATGGGCCTGAAATCCAGGCAGTCCCTTGGGAGCTACCAAGTGCCCAGGAGACACTAGCTGGACCAGGCAGAAGCTGTTCCTCCTGCAATCCCCTGCACAAGCATGCTGGGCTAGAAAGCACTGTGTCAACACACGGCAGGCCCTGGCTCCAGCATCCTTCCTTTGCAAGCTGAGCTGTGTGCCACCATCCTGGGACAAGACTGTCCACAGCTATGGCACAACTGGCAGGGGATGTGTGTGCCACAACACACAGAGGGCCCACTGCCACCAACAGCACCCACCAAGCACAGGAGCTGCCGGGGCAGCCTGGAGCTCGTGTTCAGCCGAGCGCTCACCACTGCTGACAGGCTTTTCCTTGGCTGCCCTCAAGAGTCTTCTGCTTCACAGGTTGCAGGCAGAGGCAGCCGTGACATGGTGAAGGGTGATGCCCCAGATGCCGAACGGTAAAGTTCTTGGGGGTCTCCAGAGACACGGTGGAGAGGTGGGCTCAGACTCTTGTGGCTGGTGGTGGCGGTGGAGAAGGTACTCTTCAGTCTTGTGGTCCATGGCTCCGAGGAGACAATGGCCACATGGTGCAAAACATGTTTTCCTTTGCAGGCAGGGCCTGCTCACTGTGCCTGTGTCCCTCATCCCTCACAGGTGAGATGCCTTGAAAGCACAGGACAAACAGAACAGTGTGGCTAGGGCTGTGGAATCACTTGGTGAGCGACACGAAACAGCAAGTTGAACACCTCTTCCTCCCCTGGGCAGCAAAACCATCTGTGCCCTACCCCTGGGCGCACCCACGCCAGCAGAAACCAACAGTTCCATATCCAGGTCACTCCCAGTCGTGATGCCACTTGAACTGTCGCCTCACTCGGCCCTTTACGGAGTGCGGTGGCTCTGGGAGGGCAACTTGGGACTGGCCAGGTTGGGACAACCTGCTGCTTGTGGCAGAGCAGCTCTGCTTTGCTGTCTAAGCAACACCGACACCAGGGCTTCCCCTGTCCCAGTGCTGTCAAGAGATGAACCAGGAAGAGTCTGGAGATGGAGGATGAGGTCTCTCATGGGAAGGCCTTAGTCTTGGTTCCCTCTCCTTAGCACACTCTAGTCAGGATTTTACAATTCATGAAATCCCAGGGAGTGCAGAAAAGCCCTGGGCCTGGGATGCAGGTATCTGTCAAAGCTTGGTGCGCTTCAGCAAGTCCCACCATAAGCCGCAGGCATTTTAACTCGATCACACAGATTACCTAGAAGATCCTGGCCTATGAAAGACCAAGCAGAATGAGACGACACGAGTGTCTGAAGGCCGAGCGATGTCTTTTCACTGTCACAAGCACCTTCCAACCTGCGGGATCCCGAAGCACTTTGCAACCTTCCGCAAGCAACTGGCTCAAGTTAACGATACGAAACGGGGCAACAGGCAGTGAAAAAGACCCTCATCACTGGATGAAACCCCATTCTGCATCCGTGGAGTTATCTGGGACACGGGGTTGGCAGCTCCCCAAAGCTGCAGCCATCTTTGGGTAAGTGCTAGAACACCAATCTAACATCACAAGACAGAGAGTCTCCAGCGGCTCAGTGCTCCCTCAAGATCATTCTAGGTTCAGCTCTGGCTGAGGAGAGCCCACCTACAGCATTACCAGCACCACTTCCAGCAGCATCCTTGAATGTTTTCCTTGAATGTTTCCCATCCAAGCACTGACCTGGCCCAATCCTGATTAGCTTATGAGATCGGAGAAGGTCAGAGCTCGGAGGTGGTGTGGGGCTGCAGGTGGATTATCATGCCAAACCACGCTGTCCCCTAACCCTGTACATGGAGCTTTCCGCTGGCAACATGAGGATGTTATATCCCTGAGTATCCTCACTAAGAGTGAGCTACAGGCAGCACGCTGGCACCGGCTCCTCCCGTCTGGGCCCTGTGTGTCATAGAACCATAGATGTTAGAGATGGAGAAGCCCCATTAGGTCCCACTCCGTACCCTTCCCCCCAAGGGCCAGTGCAGGATTGTTCCCTAGCATCTCATCCAGTCCCAGGCAGGAAGCTTCCACCCCTCGCTGTTCAGGCTTCCCTGTGTCTCACAGACCGAGCCACGCAGGTCCCCTCTCTCCCTCCTACTCACTGTTCAGCAGGCTCTCGGGCCCCTTCTGCGTGTCCAGGTTGGGCTGGTTCTGTTGATTGTAAAATCGCAGCAGACACTGCTGGTTGCAGAAGTGTTTGATTTGCCCCCGCCAGTGGATGGTTTCCAGCAGCTTCCCCTGACGCTTGCAGGCATGGCACCGAGCTGCCTAAAGCCCGCATCAGCAGGAGAGAAACAACGAGTAACTAACCACACCCCCTCTGAGTGCAACACAACTCTCCGGTGAAAGGTGCGCAGAGCGAGGTGCTGTGAGCTTCCCCACAGCAGTGCCCTGCCAGCGACAGCCGGGGACTCCAGCGGTGCGAGCTTCTCACGGCAGCGCTAGCCACGGATCCAGCACCGTGAGCTTCCTCAGTGTGGTGCTCTGGCGGGATCAGCTGGGGACTCCAGCTACGTGAGCTTCCCCGTAGCAGTGTCCCGTCATTGCCGGGCAGGACTCCAGCAGTGCCAGGTTCTCCGCAGCAGTGCCAGCCAGACTCCAGCAGCGTGAACTTCCTCAGCGCAACGCCCACTTATCTGGGGGCCGTGCCCACCACAGCACTTAGCACAAGCTGCCAGTGCCAATACTGACCTTGAAGTACCAGAGCAAGTATTTGCTTTTGCAGTCTTCACTACAGAAGTCCCAGGTGCTGCCCTCCAGCTGCTCGGTGACCGCCCGCTGGCAGGTCTGAGAACAGTAGGTGCAGGTGATGCAGCACAGGCCCAGGTTCTTGGTGAAATCCTGTTTGTAAAGAAGCACACACCCTGCGGAGAAACAATAGGAGTGAAACCTTCCCAGGATGAACTGGGGGCCTCCCTGACCCAAACACGACCAGAATCCAGGTCTGCGGAGACAACAGAGCACACACAACACACTGTAGGGAACAATCCAGCACTGGCCCCTGGGGCTGGGATAAGATGGGACCTCATGGGGACTTGCCATCTCTCACCTCCATGCTTCTAGGAAGAGTCTGACTCCAACCTCCTGTGTGCAGGAACCCAGCAGGCAGGGCAAGGCCAGGTCAGGCCAGCCCAGACGCAAGAGCGTAGAAGTACATGATGACAGGAGGAGCGGAGCTGCCACCTGCTGTCTCCCCAGCCCCCAGAGAGAGAAAAGCTGTGAGAAAGCCCTCCCCAAGGACACAATGAATGGTAAAGATCTTGCCCTAGGGCCTGGCTGGACAGCAAGCCATCCCCACAACAGTCCTCCCTTCACTGCATGGCAAGGCTCTTGCCCCAGGGCCTGGCTACGACAATCTCCCCTCTGCTTCTCTCCATGCTCTCTTCTCCTCCCCCAGCATGGGGGGCTCTGCCTCTCCCATGCCTTCCCCAAGTACCTTCGCTGCAGAAGTTCTTCTCCACTCCAGAGAAGCGGATCTTCTCGTGCAGCAGCTTCTCCTGCTTGCAGTGCTCGCACTGAGACACCACCCCGCGCAGCCGCTTGAAGTCCTCGCAGCAGTCCTTGCAGCAGAACTGATAGACCTTGTCCTGCCAAAGAGACCGTCACCAGGTCAGCCAGGCTGGCAGGAGGTCCCCACCACTTCTCAGGGAAGCCAGAGCATGACTAAGCCAGGCATGGCTAAGCCAAGTCCCCAGCTCTCCTGGCACAGGCTTTGGCAGAAGCCGTCTCCTCCTGCCCTTCTCATATTCTGCTGAACGTCAGAAGCGCGGCAGAGAGTGGATGGTCTCCAGGCACGTCTCTGCAGCTAAGGCATTCAGAGCACTGGGGCATAAGGGGAGGAAGAAGCCCTGCAGTCCTCACCAGGGCTGGCCTTCGCCTCAACATCCCCCTAGGGGAAGTCCTCACCTGCCAGTCTAGGATCTCCGGCTTCCCACTGAAAAGATTGTGGCAATAATGGCAGTTGAGGTGGATCCCACCTTCTGGGCTGGTGCGCTGCGGGAGACAAGAGACAGCTCATGGAGGGACAGGCGTGCAGAGAGCAACAAACACCTGCTTTGCGCTGCCACCACCTCTTCCACCATCCACAGCAGCTCAGCTGGCCCTGGGCAGACCCGCTCTCGCCGCCACTGTCAGTCCACCAGATTATGTCTCAAGCTTCTGGAGAGCAAATTCTTGAGCAATTTCGCTTTGCTTCCAGCGTATTGAGTCCAGCTCTTCTCAGGCAAGCAAGCTTTCAAGCTGCCACCCCTCTGGATTTGAAAACATTAAGAGACAGGCGCTCCGCTACCTCTTCCAGAATTTCTCTAAAAGATCTTGAAGCAAAAGGTGCCTGGTTTCTATTTTCAAAGTAAAGCACCTTCAGATTTCAAGCAGCTGTTCTCATCCCACCTTCCTCTGCTAGATTCAACAGCCGTTTAGCACTTGGTGGCGTTTCCACAAGGATATAATTATTAATAAAGTCACCTTACTGGTTTTCTTTCTGATAACGTCAGAAAAGGTGCTCTGCAAGTGCCTCAGGTCATGCATTTTTCAAGCCCCAAGGTAATTTTTCTGGTTTTTTTCCAGCATGCTTCCATTTTTTCTTCAACACTGACAATAAAGTGAACATCAGATGAACATCATTCCTATCTGTGCATCATTCTAGGTAGCTCTTTTGCTCCCTAGCACCCAAACTTCAACTCCCTGCTTCTCTGCTTGTACTTGCAATAACTTGATTAACCCCTCCCTCCGTGGCTGTAAACCGAGATGCTCACACCGAAGGGCTTATCTGCTGTAATTCCAGGGCCTTATCAAAATCCTTATCTTCCCAGGACTTCCATCCCCACACTACTTGACTGAGGCTGACACAGGATCTTGCACTGAACTTTGTTTAAGCATACATTAGGAGGAACCAAGTCTTGTCAAGCAATCCAATTGCTTTGCTTTCCATGGCTGCCCTGACCTCAGCACAAGGTAACGCTTCACCAGTTTGTTTCATCTGCAAAATTTTATCACGATTACTTTGACTTTATTGCCAGATGACTGATGAAGAAGTTGAACTCCTTGGATTAATATTGATCCCTAAGAAGCCATCTTGAAACACTCTGTTCAGCGGTTTTTCTTTGACAAGTGTGTTCTGAGATCTGATTTCACATTGAAATAATTTGAGTTATGTGAATTAAGTGAAGTTCCTGGTGACTAGAAAAAGGGAAACGCTGCACTTTTTAAAAAGGGTAGAAAGAAGGATCCAGGCATCACTTGGAACTATCGTCCTGTCAGCCTCACCTCTGTGCCTGGGAAGAACATGGAACAAAATCCTCCTAGAAGCTATAAGGTGGCACACGGAGGACAAGGAAGTGATTTGAGACAGCCAGCATGGCTTCACCGAGGGCAAGTCCTGCCTGACCAAACTAAGGGCCTTCTATGATGGAGTGACTGCATCAGTGGACGAAGGAAGGGCTATCATAGAATCATGGAATGGGAGGGGTTGGAAGGGACCTCAAGAGATCATTCAGTCCAAACTCCCCTGACAGAGCAGGATCACCCAGGGCAAGCCACACAGCAACAGATCCAGCGGGGGNCAGGATCACCCAGGGCAGGCTACACAGGAACAGATCCAGCGGGGGCTGGAAAGTCTCCAGTGGAGACTCCACCACCTCTCTGGGCAGCCTGGGCCAGGCTCCATAACCCTCACAGCAAAGAATTTTCTCCTCCTGTTGAGGTGGAACCTGCTGTGTTCTAGCTTATTCCCATTATTCCTTGTCCCGTTACTGGGCACCACTGAAAAGAGACTGGCCCCTTCCACTTGACACTCACTCCTCAGGTATTTATAGACATTAATAAGATTCCCCTTCCTGTGAAGAAAGACTGAGAGAGTTGGGGTTGTTCAGCGTGGAGAAGAGAAGGCTTTGGAGAGACCTTTCAATTCTTAAAGAGGGCCTATAAGAAAGATTGAGAAAAACTTTTGAGTAGGGCCCATTATGGTAAGACAAGGGGTAATGGTTTTAAACTAAAAGAGGGGAGATTTATATTAGATATAAGGAAGAATTTTTTTTTACAATGAGGGTGGTGAAACACTGGAACAGGTTGTCCAGAGAGGTGGTAGAAGCCTCATCCCTTAAGTGGAAACACTTAAGGTCAGCTTGGAAAAGGCTCTGCACAACCTGATCTAGTTGAAGATGTCCCTGTTCACTGCAAGACTGTTGGACTAGATGACATTTAAAGGTCCCTTCCAACTCAAACTACTCAATGGTTCGAGTCTTACAAAGTCTACACCTATAAAAACTCTACAGCTACTCTACCAACACCATTTGTGATCTCAGTTAAGGATTGCATCTAGGATTTATTATTTAAAAAGGAAAAAAAAAAAAGACAAGACAACTCATTCAAAAAAACCTCAACACAAAAATCACATGAGAAAAGCAAACCCCAAACCCAAATGCTGCAAGTGCCAGTAACTAACTCACTACCTCTAGGTTCTCTAAGTTTTCTCAGTTGCCCAGGGTGTGTCCTGACCTAAGTTTTCCACATCTTCTTGGCTGTTGCTTTGTTCTTTGACAGCTGTACAAAACTAATATTCTTTCAATGACATACATTGCACATATTCTGAAACTTAACATCACATTGAACCCCATGAGGTAAGCCTTTGAGGACAGCCCAACTTATCCCAGTGGAGGAAGGGGGAGATAGGGCCAAGATCGAGTGAGTGGCAACTACAGTCACTGCAACTCTTGTGGTCCAGCAGAGACTTTGTTATAGACCCTTNTTGAACCCCATGAGGTAAGCCTTTGAGGACTACGAAATATGACATATCCAGGCCTGATGGTTGTAAATTTTTAGATAACACATTCTAGACAACTTATGTTCCTTGCTGACTCCTGGCTAAGAAGGCAGCTCTGCCCATTTCCACCCCACTAACAGGTACCCACCGTGCTTTGCTAGCTTTGAGCTTTTCCTCATGCCTTCATAGGACCACTAGATCCCAAACCGCTCATGCAGCACAGCTCTGCACTGCACTCCCACTGGCCATAACCTGATGGACAGGAGTGACTTACAGCCCAACTTATCCCAGTGGAGGAAGGGGGAGATAGGGCCAAGATCTTTGTTATAGACCCTCCCTGAGGAGCTTGAGGGATGTGGAGCCTCTGCTGAGTGTGGAAGGAGGCAGGAGCTCTACGGATCAGTCAGGCGTGAAGGGTATTTCAGTACCTGGAATTTGGTCCAGCAGCTGGGGCTGCAAAACTGGTAGACAACCCGGTCTGTCTTGTTGTAATAGCAGGGCTCAGATAAACTCTTTCTGCAGAAGCTGCAGGGTCTAGGGGGACCTGATGAAACAGACACAAACCGGTGAGGGCAGCAGCAGAGGACACGGGACTGTATTCTGAGGCCGGCATGCAAACTACCCATTCATCCTCAGTCTGTGAAACTGTTATCAAAAAGAAATGTACAAAAACACCAAGAAACTAAGAGCACCAGATTCTGCTAGGACAGAAACGTTACACACTGATGGAGAGAAGAAGGAAGTCACTCTGGCTCTACAGGAATTTGGACAAAACAGGCTGCAATTCTTGCACCAGAGACCATCCCCGTTCCTGGATACCCTGGTACTCCGTGTAATGGAAAGGGCAATCTCACTGCAGTACAGCACTACCACTGCTTCCTGCCTTCAAGAAAAGCAATGTACTCTACTCATCAGTATTAAAATGTCTACATGCTGCAAGGGTTCCTCCCTCTCCAAACTGCCTTCCGCTTGTCTCACTGGACTCCTCCCCAGGCAAGCAACACGTCTTCTTTTCAGACTTATCCTCAAGCAATTAACAGTACCAAGGAAAGAGCTGGAGTGGAGAGGTGACTGATTCCCTGTACGTAGGTGTTCTTACCAACCAAGCCTGACTGCTTCACTTTGTGGGAGGTAGTACAGCAAATGGAGCAGAACAGGCCCATCTTGCCACTGCGATCCACATTGGGCAGCATGTCAAAGTTCTTGCACAGCGTCTTGCACCACATGCACGGGTAGACCCGAGTGTTCTTCTGCAAACACAGAGCAGAACAAAGCTGCCAGGGAGACCATCACAGCTGGCGAGGTCTGACCCTCATATTCCACCCCGCTACTATATCCAGCTCTCCTGGAGGGAACACCTGACGCCAGAATCAGGCTCAGTTCGCAGGTTCAGGTGGCGGTAGCAAAAAAGGCTGCCTTCAGCACCTCACCTTCTCATTTCAAGGGTACCCTGGCAGGAATAGAGAGCTTGGCAATCCCATCAAGACAGTTAAGTGAAGCCTGTTCAGGCCACAGAGGACCTCATCCAGACAAACTTTAGGGAGACATCCAAAAGAATCCAGCCCATGCTAACAGCGTATACCGGTGTCGCTGCGGTACAGCTCGTTGAGCACCTGACCCGTGCTCAGGTCCAAGATGGGCTCCATGAAGAATGAATCAATTCTGTTTACCTGCTTCAAAGTTTCTCCACAGCAATCTCTCAAATGTTTTGTCAGCAATAAAATTCAAGGTGATTCAGGTCACCTGCCATTGCATAAAGTCCCCCGTGCCACATGGAGAAAAGGAGTTGTATGCCCCCAGAGACCACCCACCCCAGGCAGCTGACTCCACACACCTTCTTGTAACTGTTGAGACAAGTAGAGTTGCAGAAGCGTTTTTGCTGGCCTTCATGGAAGAGGTACTCTAGGGGCAAGCCCTTGTTGTAGATGTAAAGTCCACAGTTGTCACAGCAGTTGGTTTTCAGCCCCTTGGTGGCCCGGAACTTGGTGAAGCAGGCGTCACTGCAGATGCGGTGAACAACGTTTCCATTGCTGACTTCATGCTGGATCTGCAGAGACACCACTGCCGTCATTCCCCCAAACCACCACGTGCCTTCTTCCAACCCGTGTGCACCACTGCTGCCTCAGCCCTTAGGATAACAGGCTGTTACACTAAACCTCGGCCAAGCGCCGTACTGGAAGCTGGTGCGGACTCAGGATGGCCTCCCTTGCCAAAAGTCAGCGGAGCAATTGGGAGAGCAGAGTGGTGGGAAGCAACGAGCTTCAGGGTGGAGGAGAAGCAGAGGCCTTACTTCTTCTGCTGGAATAAGGGCTGGTTCACAGTAACAAGGAAGGACCTGGGAGTAAGCCCAGGCCAACGCAGGGGCCGAGGCCTCACTCCACGGGAGAACCTGGCAAACGCCCTGCGACGGTTCCAGGCAGGGCCAGGTGCTGCAGGTCACAAGCACCTCAGCCAAGGCACAGGAAGGACACACGATTTGTTTACCTCGCCAGGTTTGTGGCAGACGCTGCAGCGGCTACTGTCTGAGGCATCTGCAGACTGAGGAGCCGGTCTGTGCTGCTGGGCCTCGTAGAGGGAGAGGCAGACAGAGGTGCAGAACTCATGGAAAGAGCCTCCTGAACCAATCTGGGCAACCACAGAGTCCTTGGTGTTCCAGATCTCCCTGGGGATCAGGAGGGGATGTGTTAGTGCAAGGACACGCCAGTCCTGCCACAAAGAGACAGGATGGCACACTGCAATGCACAGGACTTTCTGTTATCTCAAAAGGGTGGAAAGAACTGGATCGAGCAGCTTCTGTCCTGGCCCAGAGGGGTGGTACCTGAAGATGGAGCACGTGGGAGGCTGTGATATAGGGCATTGAGCCTGCAGACAGGCAGGGAAAGGCAACGATGTGAAAGGGGTGTAGGGAGTATGGGATATGTGCCGTGTGAAAGAAGACACGAGGCAGCTGGCAGAGGGCAGGAGTGATGTAGGTGAACTGGAAGCGTAAAGATCACAGGGGTGGCAAGTGGCAGGTAGGGCTGTGGGGTAGGTGAAAAGGGTGACAAGCGCGGGAGCATTTCAGGAAAAGGGAACGAACACACACTTTTTACAGAAGGTGCATATCTTCTTGCCGGGCGGTTTTTTTGAGAAGGTGGTGAGACAGGAGCTGGAGCAGAAGAGCTGAGGGAGCCCTTTACGCTGGTAGGCGGTTTGGCCCTTCTGCAGTGGGGTCCGGCAGTTGGCACAAGTCATCTTGGAGACAGTAGAGCGGGCGGCTCGCTGAGCCATCTGGGTGCGTAACGACATGCGAGTCGAGCGGCGGGTACGGAAAGGAACAAAATCCTCATCGTTGGGATCGTCCACCATTGCATCGGAGTCTTCGTCGGAGACCGGAACTGCAAAGCAACGCAAAGACGCACGGAAATCTCTCATTAGGAACGGAGACAAAAACCTCTGCCACGAGACACACCCTGGGGCTTTCTAGGGCCACCTTTCTGGATTCCCTCTACGTGACTTGTACCTGTCTGGATGGAATGATAAAGGGACCCTGAAAAGATATCCTGGAATCAGAAGGTCTTGTACTCGAGCTCAGTTTTATAATAAAATTCCTTTCTAGGAAGTCACGATTTGCCAAGCTTGAGCAGAAGCCCAAAGTGTGAACAACCCTCCACAAACCAGCAGACCTTAAAGGGTACAAACTGAATCACCAGCCTCCAGCACAGGCAGGCAACGAAGGAGCAACACAGAAGTAGTAGGGAATGGCAAAGTGACACTCCCCATCTCAAACACCAGAGACTTCACGTGCTTCTGCAGGAAAATCCCTGAAATGCAGCCTTCTTTCAGACAGTCTGCTGCCATAGAGACAAAGAAAGCTTCTCACTGAAGAGATGAAAGATGGATTTCCTGTGAACAGCCCCCAAGTCTCATCCTATTGCTTGGTGTCCACACATCACTGTAAAAATACTACCATCTGCCCTTTAACCGAAGCATTCTGAGAAAGCAAGGCAAGTACCCCAGGATGAAGACTCACAGGGTGAAGGGACCTGTCTCACTTAAAACGAAAGTCTGCGTGGAAGCTACAGACTTCCCACCACACTGGCACCACGAACCACCTGCCCACAACAGGCCTGGACCCTGCCCTCTGGCTGAAAAGAGGCACTGCCCAGCCCTAGTTACTCACTGCTCTCAGAGGAGTTCACAGTTTCAGGCCTGGCAGTTTCTGATCTTCTGGCTCGTTCACTTCTTTTCTGCTCCTAGAAGACATACAGAAAATCCTTAGCCTAACCATCTGCTATGACAATCATGGAGAGACACCCCAGCCAATGGTGGAGTTGCAGCCTGTGGGATTCACATTCCCAATAACCAGGCTGAAAACGGATAACGCTCTACGAATATCTGACCGGAGCTGGCAAGATGAGGGAGAGGTGGAGTAGGCTTATGACAATGACATTCCAGCTGGGGGGAGCAGGGACACACAGAAGCCACGTTACAGCGCAGTGGCAATGCACAGGGGTCACTTGGTCACAGGAGACATGCAGGCTCCCAGAGGGGTGACAAGGCAGCTAGCATCCCTCACGGTTTGACAGCAGCCAGCCGCTCTCCGCGCTCCCGCAGCACACGGATGTGGCTGCGCGCTCCTCACCTTCTCGGTCGGCAGCTCGCTTCCCTTCCCAGACAGGTCTTCTCCTGGAACAGAAGGACAGAAGAAGCTTGCATTTAACATCTTGCTGTTCTCCAACAGAAGAGGACAGATGTCCTTCAAATGCAGCCACTTTTTGGGTCAGTCTGCACATGAAGCCTCAGACAGCCCTGGCTAACAAGCACGGTTCTGATGGTGAACAGACAAAGAAAAGCTGCTACACCCACCACCTGTGCTTAGACATCCAAACACACAGCTTGGGACAAGCCCTGGAATCAGGAGACCTTCCTGCATGGAGGAGGCGCGTCTCCAATTGCTTCTGACCGAGACTGAGCATGTCCTGAGGGTGGCCAGCCTGGGAGGAGGGACTATGCCTATTGGAAACACCTCCTGGTGACCCTCACTTCCAGCAAAGAGTCCAGTGATGAAGTGTGAGCTAAGCTGATACACATTTGCAGCTTTATCAGGGAAGCTCCTAGCTGACACAAGCACTGAAAAAAAATCCAAACTAACCTATGAAAGCCAGAGGAAGGGCTTGTGCGCACCCAAAGAGTAATTTTCAGGGTATTTTTTCCCTTTAAGCAAGGTGCTTTCCCCAAATCTAGCCCACCAGCACCATCAACAATTACCACAGCACAGAATGGTGGGAAAAGTTGGAGTGTGAAAAAAAAAAAAAAAGACTCCAGTTTCAGCAACGTGCAGCAGGACGACCTCCTGAGGAAAAGGAAGTCGAGTTTTGCAGAGACAACAACCTACCTGTTGGTGGTGAGGTTTTCTGTGCTTTTGGTACATTACTTTCTTTAAGCGAGTTGTTCTCACTATCATCCCCCTCCTCCGTCTGGCTTTCCTCCGGGGGCTCGGTGGGCAAAGCCGCAGTACTCTTGTCCGGGCTCTGCTCCGCCTCTGCTTCCCCTGACAGCCCTTCCCTCTGCACGGGTGAGCTTTTCCTTAGTGCCTTCAACCTCGTCTTCCTCGTCTGTTTAAGATTGAGTTGGGGGGGAACCAACGGCGGGCTTGAGGATTGTGCTGCAATTTCTTCCACGGCTGGGTCCCTGCTGAGATCCCTGGAGTCGGAAACGGGCTGCTGAGGCAATTCAGGGGCATTGTCATCAGACAGCGCAGGAATGGCGGCACCAGCATCTTTTAGGTCCCCAGAGTAATTTTTTGGTGCATCTTCCCCTTCTTTCCACGTTTCTGGAACAAGGGCTTCTCCAGAGAGAACAGAAGAGTCTGCCAGTCCAACCTCCACATGCTGGGAAGGATGTGCCTTATACAGCCCATCCAGACCCTCCGATTTATCTAGCTCCATCAAGTCAGCAGTTTTACCCAAGTCATCTAAGACCTCGGGTTTCTCCAGCATATCCAAGACACCAGGTTTATCTAGAACGAGGTCGTTTGATTTATTTAGTTCAGACAGGCTTTCTGCTTTCACTAGAACGTCCAAGTCCCCATCTGCAGTCATCTCCTTGGCTTGATCCCAGTCAGGGGGCTGAAAAACTGAAGCTTCCTGGGTAGAAGCTGTCTGGGAGCCCAGGAGATCTTCTCCAAACTCCATGTCAGCAGGGAGATCACCAATAAGTGGTTTGTCAGGCAAGGACAGGGGGTCCAAAGATCCTGAAAATTCACTGGAATCCATTTAGAAGATGGTAACTGGAAATGAGAGAGAGACTTGCAAGTTAATGAAAAGGAGTCTAACACAGAGCATGAACTGTCCCCTCTTCTGAACACTGTTGGGAGTAAAACAAGGCCCGGTAACGCCGGCAGCCATAACCAGCAGACCAGTAACATCTGCTCCTGAGGTTACAAAACTCTAAAGCCAAAGAGCAGCAGCAGGACACAGTTTGGCAGAGCAGACCTTTGGAAACTCCACAGTCTCCAAGCATCTCACTACAGCATGGTAAACAGACTTGCTAAATGAAACGGTATCACAGTGGGGTCTGCTACAGGCCACCTGAGCAGGAGGAAGGAGCAGATGGGGCCCTCTCTACACAGACTGGAGCAGCTTTGCATTCACAAACCCTGGTGCTCATGGGGAATTTCAATCACCCAACTGTTGAAAGGATGGCACCGCAGGGCACCGGCAACCCAGGAGGTTCCTGGAATGCATCAGTGACAACTTCCTTCTCCAGGGGGTAGAGGAACCATCGAGAAGAGGTGCTGTGCTGAACCTTGTCCTCACCAACAAGGACTCAGAATCTTTTGATTCTGGGAAGAATCTCAAAAAACTGATGGAGTTAGAGTTAAGGCTGGACCCAAGGAGGTGATGCTGACAAGCAGTTGGAGTGGGAAAGCAAGGAACGTCCCTGTCCATCACTCCAATTCTGTTTTCTTGACAAGGTTGGTTTCCAACCACCAGCTGATGAGGATGCAGAAGGTAGCCCTGAGAGAGCCCTCCCTCAGAACAGGAGAGAACGATGCTTTCCAGCTCCATCAGCTGCTCTGAAGTCAAATCCAGCCTGAGGAAACTGGAGCTGCCCAGCTGCAGCAGGGTATGAAACACTCCTGCTGGTTGTCCTGAGCCTTCAGATTCACATGGGCTTTCTGCTGAAGGCAGTTATGTTCACAGTGATTTAAACTGCCAACTATCTGGGCACTTCACCTCTGGTGAAGCCTTATTCTCACTTTCTCCAACAGAAGAAAAACAGCTTATTGTTTCTGGCAGATGCTGAAATGATCCACCACAAGTCATCATCTTTTTTTATTCCAAGGACCATCTAATGCATGAGCTTGGGTCACCGGTCTGCTTGGAATCTTTCTCTTTTCCAGCCACATCCTCGGCAGTGAGGAGAGTACGTTGGAACATGACTCAGCCATACAAAGAAGAGGCAGCGTGCTGAAAACCTGCACGTTACAGCAGACACAACTGCTCTTTGGACATTTGGAAACTCTTTACCTAGGACTCAGCATTGTCCTCTCTGGAGTGTTCAGTAACAGATATTCCTGGGAAGATCAAGTTCAAGGAGCAAAGTGCTCCACACAGCTGTCTAAAGCAGAGCGCTTCTCAGGTAGCACGCACAGGACCGGCGTGGAACACAACATTGACTCTGAAATCCAACACATGTTGCTACCAGACCTGCCCTTTCTGCCAAAGAAGGGGGCACATGGATCTCCTCTCAGGCCAAGACATCTCTGCCAGGACACTCAAGTACATCGAGAGACTACCTGGGGCTCTACCTAACTTATTACGGACATCAGTGGTGCCGTAACGGCACAAATCTTCCAAATTTCAGTGTCCTCCTATAAGTATTAGCAGGAGAGTATGTGGCCCGCCTACAAAAATGAGGAGCAACCATCAAGTATTTAATCAAAATCAGACAGGAAGAAAAAATACTGTTGTTACTCCCTCATGATAAAGCGGAGAGCTCAGAAATCTCCCCTGCCCATGAGAGAGGACAGCCACACAGGTCCTGCTCTCCTCGAGCAAAGGAACAGCAACTGCACAGGCACCTGTCCTGGACTTTTGTTCACGTATCTGAATTCAAGATGCCTGAAGGACGCAGCTTTTTCACTAGTAGAGATCATTTGAAATAGGAAAAGCACTAACTAATAACTACAAAAATTAAGACACTTAAATCAACGTTTCAGCGAATTCCCACCTACAAGTTCTGAAGGACTTGAGCAGAGCTCTGAGGGACATTCTTATTTTTTGGTGCCAAATTTTAAACAGCAACACCCAACCTAATATTTCTCGACAAAAACAACAGTGGTCGACACGTCCTCTCAATAAAACATGAAGAAAATAATATCAAGTCCTACCAGCACGGTTTCAGTCACCAGATCTTCATTGACAACATTATACCTTGAGTGACAAATATGGCAAAAGCCAACTTCATGGCTGTGACTTCTCTGAGCTTATGTGGTCAGCTGATAGCTCTCAAGCACCACAAACATTTCTTACAGGTTGACTAACTCATTTTAAAGCAAAGGAATTTACCAAAAAATCACCAGTAAACTAAGCACACTGCTAAGGACCAGGTTTTAGTCCAGTCAAAATTGTCCAGAAAGGAGTGGAAAGGATTTCATTATGTTTTTTTTCTGGAGAGGCAGCTCTCGTGAGCCCACACCTGGCAGCCCAAACTCAGTCCTCAAAGAGCACAAAGCCCACTGGTGGCATTTAGTACAGCGCTGCTTGCACACAGCCCCACATGAGACCACTACTGTCTCATTCTTGACTAGTGTTTGCCTTTGATGACAGATACTGGAAGAGTTGAGATAGTTCAAAAAAAAAAAAAAAAAAAGACGCTGTAATGCGAGAATCCCACTATTTTAGTAATCAACAGTGGTTCAGAAAACACCTTCCAGTGATAATTTTTTTTTTGTTGTTGTTGAAAAGAAATGGGAAGACATGACCCATCTCAAAATAAAACAACCCCACAAGATCTACAGCAGAGGATTCTTCAGAGATAAAAAAAAAAAAAAAGCATGAGGACTTGAAGAGCTGGAAGTCAAAGCTGGAGAAACTCACAAACAGCTATTTTCAGGCCAGCACCACAGATGATTAAACAACGGACCCAAGGATACGTAAACCCTTGTTGACGCGGAGATTTCACAACAGCATTTGGGGACTCTCTCCACGTTAGCTATAGCTTCTGCAAATGTCACTGGTGAAGTTCTTCAGCTTCTGCTTTGCAGGCAGGGTTGAGTCTCTTATCTCTAAATGTATTGTTGATTCTCTCAATTAGAGTGCAAACAGCAGCGGCTGTCACCGTGTCTCCTTCAGGCCCGACTTCAGTCTTCACGTGTGACTGGAACCGTCTACGTAACGGGAACTGGTAGATGGGGAAAAAGGGCCTTTCCAGATCTTCACCAGCAGCCTCAAGATCCCAACTATGGTTTTCTAACAGTCCCAAAGCCATGAGGTAGCAAGACCACTGCGAGATTCTTCTACAGCAGCAGCAGCTTAGGGAGCAGTCACCCAGACTCAAGAAAGCCTGAACCCTCCAACACGGAGCAGACGGTGCTGCAAAACAGCACCCTGAATTTCCTCTTAATTCCTGAAAGGCAGGAATGACCAAACTAGACTCTGGAGTTTGCAGGCCAGAAACTTCATCTCAACTTCAAGACGGTGCAAGAGAAAGAACAAATTTCAGAAATGTAGTTGCAGAATCGTCTGGAATTAGGTTTCCCGGGTTATCCTGTAACGCTTCGAAAGTACTTGACAACATTCCTCAGATCAGCATCATATGCTGCTAACCCAACACCTCTGTACGAGTAGTAAACTCTAAGCCAACCAACAGGAGCATTCTCATCCATCTGGAGCACCATCCTGGCAGCAGTTTGAAACTGCTTGGATGGTCTCACATCTTTTGGTAAGACCAAGATTCCCCCAAGCAGTAAGGGTCAAGGTTTTGCCGCAGAGGAAGGAGCACCAAGTGCAGGTAGACTCTAAGACAACTTGCTTTATTTACACTTAAGATAGAGGTCTTAGCAGCACCGACTGGTATCTGGAGAGTAACTGAGCTTCAAGAACCAACTCCACTGACCACATGACAACAACTGCCAAAAGAATGTTTTACACAGAGCAATGGGGTGGGTAAAAGAACACCTTTGGGAGTGCTATCTGAAGCACACCAAAAAAGCAGGGAAGTGCATGGCACACTTAAGCATGTCTGTGGAAAATGCCCTACTGATCTTAAGATGCTGGTTAAAAGACAGAAATAGGAGAGCTGGAAGTGGTGAAAAAGAAAAGATGGCCCTCGGGTACTCTGCCTGTTGCCCAAATCACACAGAATCACAGAACGGTAGGGGTTGGAAGGGACCTCGAAAGATCATCCAGTCCTGGCCCTGCCAGAGCAGGACCCTAGAGCAGGTCACACAGGAGGCTGTCAGACCACCTAACGCAAAGTCTTGGACACCTCCCACAAGCAGCCACAGCCAGCTGGAGAGGAAAGCTGCAGGCACAGCAGCTGACTCTCCACAGGAGTGTGCCACGGCCTGCAAACAGGCCACGGACTCTTGTCCTGGAGGCCCTCAAATCTCCAACGGACAAAAGCCCTCAACAACACGGTCTGAAGTCAGCTCTGCCGTGAGCAGGTCAGTTGGACTAGAGAGCTCCACAGGTCCCTTCCGACCGAAATCTGTCTGTGGTTCTTTGAATAAACCTTACTACAGAGGGAAGAGAGAGAAGACAAGAGTGCAGCGTCTCGAGGAGGAGGGATCTTTAAGAGCAAAATATCTAATTTTCCTCATATGACCTCACAGAGACAAAATACCAGGAGCACAAGGTGAACTGCCTCTTCGGTGTCACTGACAGTCCTCGATTCCTCTGCAAGGTGCCTGCCACCAGGTCCCTGAAGAGGCATCTCAGCGTTGGGATGCTCCACCTCATGTGCCGCTGTACCTCCTAGGCCCCGGGTAACTCCGTATTGAACAGACTGATGTCCCAACCAGCCTGGTGACCAGCTCCTTCCTCCTGACACTGCTGAGGGCTGAGCCAGCGGAGCAGGCTTACAGTAAGTGACCACCAGCTCCCATGGCCAGCAGAACCGGTGAAGACGGTCACAAGTACTGCCTTTTCCTGACCTGTGCTGCCAGCAGAGGAAGAAGCAAACCCTTAAAACGCTCTACTGAGATTAAAACCCGATTCCAGTCAAATCCTGCTAAGTTAACAAATTCATTGTCACAGCTTCACCATATGCTGTCACCATAACCCTTCTCCACAAGAAGCCAGCACACCCGCATCCATCCAGGTCACACAACCCAGCATCACTCACCGTAAAACATCCGTCAAAGAAAGAACACAAGGATCTTTCCTCCCAAAGTAAGGCCGTGGACTCGGACTCGAACTCTGCCCTTGCCCTGGCTATAGGAACTGTGGAGGAATTTGGTGTGACCGCCATCCTCCAAAGCACGGGCACTCACAGGAGGAGGGATGTACGCAAGTGTGGAAAGGGACAGCCACTGTGGAAACCTGCGTGCTGGGGCTGTGAGCTGCAGGTTGGCCATTCCAGCTCTCCATGGTGTGGCTATTGATTTAGTAAAGCTGGGCTGGCAATAACAACACAACTCCATTCTTATCACCAGCTTTGATCCCAGGGTAGGCAGGGTTAGGCAAGAAATTGCAGATTAGAAGTTTTCTGGGGAATGCAGCAGTAGGGAGAGGTAAAGTTACAGCCTAGGACAAGCGCCATAGCTGAAGCACAGCGGGAAGAGAAGGGAAGAGCACAAACGAAGCAGCTCTCATCCTCAGAAAGAGACTCGAGGAACCATTCCGTGTCACTGAACTGAACACCCAATCCACCACCACCACCCGACACAGACCATGACCAGCACTGCCTCTGCCCACACAAGCACACCTGACTGCCGGGGCCTTTCCCTCCGTCAGGCACAGCCTGCAGACCCTTCCCAGCCTGGCTGGTGCACAGTCTCCCATCTGGGGCCAGTCCTGCCTCTACTTTTGCAAACCACATGAGATACCGGTGCGTCTCACCGGCCACGGCCACACCGCTCGCACGCCATTTGGCCCGGCGAGGCTTTGGCAAATCAAGGCTTCGCCTTCTCCAGTGGCACAAAGCGTTTTCGGCCCTGTGAGGGTGCTCCTTTTGCAGGGCCTGCTGACTGAAGGCAGCGTGTGGTGTCCAGAGACGCGCACACACACGCTCCAGCCCTCAGGGACAGCCAAGCCTTGCCCCTGTCCAGACTCACCACAGCCACACAGGGGGAGGGCAGACAGAACGCTCAGCCGGGTTACAGCCCCTCAGCTGCTCCCCAGATTTCATTACTAGGTGTGGTGACAACAGCATAAAGGCTGCGTCCCTCAAAGCCTCTGCCCAAAACGTAGGGAGCAGCGTGCCAAGGAGGATGCGGGATCCTGGGGCAGAGCACCAGGTGCACCGCAAGCTTCAGGACGGCCAGGTGCCGGGGGCAGGGCCATTTGCTGCCACTCCGCAGCACAGCTCCCCCACAGCAGGGACAGGCCCCGCCGGGGTGGCTTCAGAAGGGGCCCTGGGCAGGTCTCACCGACCGCGAATCCCCGGGCACAAGCCGTGCGCGGGCGGCGATACGGCGGGGGAGGGGGCACAGCCGGCCCCCAGCACCAGAGTCGAGACCATCGTGGGGCCTCCCACCCACACTTCCCCTTGTCAAGCAGCGCCGAGGCGACGGCTGCGCGGGGATGGGTGTCGGGCTGGCGCCTCCCCCACCATAGCGGCGAGGGGGGAGGAGGGGCACCCCGACACCGGGCTCCCTCCCGTAGGGGTGAGGGTCGCACCGAGGTCTCTTCCATCGCAGCCCGGAGGGTGCGGGGCCTCCTCCCCGTCCGGTAGACACGGGGCCGCTGCCGCATGGGGTGGGGTTCGCAGAGCCCCCTCCCGCCACAGAGCGCCCCCAGGAGGTGGG
>VWZK01018813.1:203449-247151 GCA_013396935.1 Baryphthengus martii | reverse complement strand
TGAGGTCCCTTCCAACCTAAGCCATTCGATGAAATATCAGCGCATCGGCAAAAGAAACGCACACCAAATATGCGTAAAAACTGACACCTTAGGCTGGTTAGTGCTCTGGGAAAATAGCATTAGTGCTTATCTGAGACATTCTGCAACAGGAAACTTAGAGATTATTCAAGAAAGTTCCTAGGTACCTGGCTTAGTTGATTCTTGTGTGCATTTTGCATCATGCACATAGTGACTGTGTTTAGAGTCAGTGCAGATCCAGGTTAAAACAGAAACTGAGTTTCTTCTTTTCAGTAAGACTTGGGTTACCAAAGAATGCATTAGGTCACTTTTTTTTTTAAATTTTTTTTTCTTCTCCCCAGAGGAATCACCTTTGGAGTGCTGGTCAAGTTTTGGATAGAAAGATATATAGACAACATTTTGCTATGCACATTTCATTATGTTACAGAGATCGTGTATTTCCTCCTTCTCCATTTTTTTAAGTGTGGAACTTTGATCTGAAATTTTCCTAATCCAGTGTGTTTTAATCCCATGTATCATGAGAATCCCAGGAGTTTAGTCCAGAAGGTTGGGTTTTTCCATTCCTTTTACTTCTGTTACATTGACTTCACAAATTCTAGGAAAGTTTAGCTTCAGTCTTAAATTCTGAACCTGTCAGCACAGAGGATTTATGAAAGGAAGAATATACTCTACTGTGAGAAGTTTTACTGATAGCACTAGCATAGAAAGAAATCTGAAAGTTATCAAGGTTTTTATGTTGTGATCTTTTTTTGGCATGAAATGTAACAGTTACCATTATTAATAAAATGGGAATAATATGTATATGCCTTAAGTTTAAGCTTTGATAAATTTTTACAACAAAAAGCATCAAGCCAGGCAGCTGTTTGTTCCTGATCCAGGGAAACTATTTCATGAAAAAACATTCATGGAAAACTCAATGCACTTGTATCTTAGCCATGATATAAAACTCTACTTGGTATGTGAATGCCAATATGTTTGTGGTGGTGTGGGTTTGTTTTTTTTTAAAACACAGGTAAAAGTTTCTGAGCAGAGAGATTAAGCCTGCAGTTTTGAATTTACAGTTCTGTGGTGTTCAGTTGAAATCTGAACTTATATTTTTATTATGCATTATGGTCTTTTAGCCTGTGAATATTACTGCCTTGTTAAGGAAAGAGGAGAAGCAGAGGAAATAAGGTTTTTTTTCTGACACTTAAGTTTAAAACATGAGCTCTTGATGAAATGGTGCAGCAAGCACCTTTGCAGAGGAGTCGAAAAATCAAAGTGCCTTGATAAAATGTGCGTGGAGATACTGTGCTGGAACAAGAAACCTGATTATTTCTTTGTGACTGGAGATGCCACTAGAGGTGTTTTCAGCTCACGAACAGAGCAGAAAGCATCAATTTCACCATCTGAGGAAAAATGTAAATGTATAAAGTTCGCACTTCAATATTTTTGGGGGGTTGGGCTGCCCTGGGGCTAGTTGCTGGATAGTGACAGTATTTCCTTCGACTCTGGGACTGCCACTTAGACTTTGTTTATAGGTCAAAAACGTGTGATCAGAATGACTACTCTGGTAGTTTTACAGTTTGGAATAAATGTCAACATCAAGGACTGTGCACCAGTGCAACCCGGGACTCAGAACAGACCTCAGATGTAGTAGAAATGGCTAATAATTAAAGACAGTAAGTGATCAGAAATTACCCAGCAGATATGCTGCTGCTTTCTGATTAGTGCAACCTTATCAGAAGTGTCTATGTGAGATGAATTGCCTTCGCTTGTATTGGCAGTGGAGGATATGGAACAAAGATTTGACTTCATAATAAAAATGCTTGTAAAGTAAAAAAGGCATTGAAATAGCTATGAAATATGTTAAGCAAATTTATTCTTTAATAATCAGAGAAGGATTGTTTTGTATCTGTGATTCTTTGGCAGTCTGCGATGGTTTGCCAGGCCCTGTAGCAAGGGACTGGGCTAGAACCTAGAAGTTCACTTAAAGGAAAACAAAGCTTTTGTAACCGCCTGTGAAGACCCTTGCAATTCCAGGTTTTACTGCTGCTTTTATTAGTTTCTTTTAGACTTTTCTAATTTATTCCTATACCTTGTCAGGAATACAGTGTAGTTCAGGTCTGTATTAAAGCGAGTTGAGAAGAGCTGTCTAGAAAAGCCATCAGTGTCTGACGCATATTAGTGTTATGTCAGCCCATTTCCAAGCCTTGTCGATGCAATTCCTGCCCGTTTGCTGACAAAATTTATGCTTTAAGACAACAGCATAATGACTGACTACTGTGCGGTAATGACTGAAAGTCCCCAAAGGAAATGTTCTGTTTTATTACAGCGATGTTCACAGCTGACATGGGTGGGTTTCTTGCCTTGTCTTTTCTAATGATGGCAGGTATAATAAGATTTTTTTTTATGAAACTGTTTTAAAAGCAAATCTGTATTGTAAGAGCGCTTCAGAAAACGTATTCTCTACCAGGGTATCTTAAGGAATTAGAGGTTCGAATGTAGATGTGTCATAACAGTATTTAGGTCTTCTCATATATTTTCTTTTGAAGCATACATGTCTATTTCTTAGAAGGATATAATATAAATGTAAAAATAACAAAATGACAACTTATCTTCTGTATTTCTTTTCATAGATCACCTAAAAAAAATAGTAATCCACACCTAAAATATAATAATGTAAGCTAAAATGCTCTGTTAATTCATGACAGAACTTTACATAAATAAATAAGCTCACAATTACACTGAGATTTCACTTCCTGGATTGAAAAATTGAATTGCAGGCGCATAGCTCCCTTGAGTGTTTGGAAAGAGAATAGCAGCTCTTAATAACAGCACTTTCCTGTGAGAGTTGTATGCTCGTATCTTTACCATTTTCCTGGCAAATGTTCAACCTCTAGCAGCAAAAATTTTCATTGATTGCCTCCTACTGTAAGGCAGTAATGATATTGCTTTTCTTTCTTTCATGAACTGCAGGAATTGGATAAAATGAAGGAAGCTAGATATATTATATATGAATAAACCACAGTTCAGGCTGAGCTATTTCCTATGTTACTACATAAGCTCTAGCAGGCTAATTTTTACACATCAGAACTAAAAATAGAAAATAGATTTTCCAATGCAGCAGTGGACAATCCAAAGTAAAAATTGATGAAGATGCTGTAAAGTTTTCCACTCCCTAGAAAATAAGGTGGTATGTGTACCCTTTCTCTAACAACCAGATCCCTCTTTTTTCATGACTCAGGTCACTGTTGTTGATAAAGAATTAGACGTTGTGCAATTATCCCAAAGTGATACTGTTACCATTTGGTCAAGGGAGTTACTATTTCGTTAGTTGTTGCAATCCAGTGATGGTGAGGGGGAAAAAGTTACTTATGAGAAGTATTGGTACGTCTTTCACCTGAGCGTATTTGCCCTTTGAAGACAGCTTAGGCATAGAAAATAGAAATGTTTGTGGTCATTAAGCGTCAGAAATGTGCTGAGCTGTCAGAAGGCGATTCCTGATGTCCTACTCCATCTATTTATAATTGACAGGAAGACTCATGTTCATTTTGATGATGTAGAATCAAGTGCAGCTGGAGGAAAGGAAAGGGGGAAATTGGAGCTCAAGTAGTAATGGAATGCAGGAGTTTGTGCATATTCAAATCTTTGTCATAAATCAATATTTAATTGTTTTTCATTTCATTTTCATTACAGGATTGTGAAAATTTAGTGCTTTCATATGGAAGCAGCATAGTCATCTAGATCCATACCTTAATGAAGAAAACATATTGTGATACTGATGTCCTTTTGACTATGATAATGAATATAAGCTTATTTGTATTTACTTTTAAGGATCTTTTCATCTTATCAAGTATGCTGAACAATATCCACAAATAAGAGTGTCTTGTGATTTTTATTTTTGTGAAACAAATACATCTAGTTTTTCCTACATAGTTCTTCAAGTCACTACTATAATGTTTACCTTGCATAGGAGCTCAGCCCTGTTGGAGTAAATATATGTGAAAGCTAATTAAAGTATAACAAGATTTTAGAGCACTTGTATGTCACTGAGTTATTAAATGAGGATTTTATGGGTTTGAAATTTGCAACCAGTGTTAGTTTTAGCAGAGAACGGTGATACATATATCACTGGTCTTCTCTAGTTTCTCATTATTACGTTTTTTACATATCTGTAATAAATAAACACATTCTAGAAGGCACATAGAAAGTGCACACAGGGAATGAATAGAAAAAAAACAGGTCTTTATTTTAAAAATTAGAAATAAACCAGCAGACCGAGTCCACCTTCTTGTGTTGCCATCTTTCGTCATAATATGTAAAATAATTCTGTGTGCCGGAAATATGTGCAACATGAATGAACTGAATGTTGGGCTTTGTTGGAACTAGTGAAAGCAAAAGAAAATTACTAAAAGGATGTGGTAGATTAGGGTGACCTAGTGGTAGCAGAGCCTGTCTGTGACAGAGCTGGGACATTTATAAAGATGGTGTTGCACACTTTCAGTGTTGCCTTCCTTCTGGATACAGCCATTCCTTTTCTGCAAACCTTTATAATGCAGAAAAGACAAGCCCATTTCAAATGTAAACTTAACTTTTGATTACTTGAATCTCTTCTATCTATGCCTTCAGTAGTGCTAGGTTAGCCCCTAGCCCTATCCCATTCCTGCTGGGGGGGAGTATGTTGAGAGTGCATGTTATGAACCATTATTATTCCAATTTAGCTTTAAAAACAACAGCAACAACAAAAAAGGGTACATAGGGTTGTACAAGATGTTTTCAGTGATAGAGAGGTACTTAGAGCAATCTCAGTAGAGATACTTTCTGATTTCTAATGCTGAAAATGATGAAACCTTTGTCTATCTCCAAAGTCTGAGCTACCATTTTTTAAAATTAATTTTTCTTATTCTTAGTGTTTCTTTTGCTTTAGACAGATTCGCACTGAATAAGGTACTGTTCAGCTAGAAAAATGTGATTTTCATCGTCTGATACTAAAAAGAAAGATCGTAGTTTAAAATATTTCCAATTAACCTTCCATATTAAAGTGGGAAAAGCTTACCTGGTTTATGCACGAGAAGCACAATTTAAACCTATCATTAATCCTGCTTCTTTTAATGTTTGTATAATTGTTAGACACTTATATAGATGCTACTTCAGGATCAGGTACTGCAAGAAATAATGTCTTGACATTATGAATTTGTGGATCAATATTTCTTTCACATTTACAACCATGGACTTTATAATCCTGCAGATGACTGGTGAGCTGAGATGTATAGAAAGCCTCCTATGTAGACTTTAGAGTGTAACTTTTTCCTTTGACTTCTGTATAGTCTGTCACCTGCAGGTAGTCCCGATAGTTATTCTAACTGAACTATTTAAAGAAAATAAATGGTTGAAAATACAGCTTTGAGTGTGCATATGGATATATATTTTTCACAAATTCTTAATCCAACTAATATTTTTGTTTAAGATCTTATTTTGATCTTGATACATATGTAACTATGTACACACACACACTCTACCTTCCCATATTTCACATGAAGATTTTTACCTGTAAGGAAGCCTAAACAAACCCTCAAACTATGCAGCTTTTAGCATCGGCTTCCCTTGTGAGATAATTCCTCTGATGCTTGTAAATTCAAGATTAGTTGACAAAGCAAAATGCAGAGAGGTCATGGGAAATACAGAAGTATGGAACATGACAAGTCATGTCTGTACAGGGCTGAACTGGAGTAGTATAAAAATGAAATACTATGTCGTCTTCATTTTTTTTATGCTGCCTTGTAAACATCCTAAATTTGACCCAGATGTAAATCAGTTCTATAAAATATTTGTTACTGTAATTTGTGCTGCAATACAATAGTTGGTCAGTATCCGTCCCTTCCGAACTTGAGATATTCTGTGATTCCATGATTTCAGCTCTGTACTCCTAGCGAGCAAAGTTATAGTCAGTTACTCTCAAGCACTTAAGCCATACTCTAAAAAAGGAGAATTTAATCACACAAATAAGGAGGAGTGACAGAATCAGAATCTGAAGACTTTTCGGTAGCCCCTGCAGTCTCCTACAGCAACTTTCTGTGCTTTAGATCAGGAGTGAGCCTTTTGTTCAAATACATGGTATAACTTAAACCAAGTAGCAGTCATTTAGGATTTGAGTTTTTACTATGAGGTATGGTTTAATTTTTAGTAACACTGGTATTTAAAACAATGAAGCATCAAAATCTTGCCTTCTTGAGAGTAAAAAACAAAACAAAACAAAAAAACGCCCCATCCCCCACTCCTCCCACTCCCCTCTAAAAAACCCACAACAAACCACTAACCACAAAAAAAATCCCTCCAAGTCATAAGGAAGAAAGAGAAAGGAAGCTTCTAACTTTTTTTGCACATACAGAAGTTCAAAAATTAGTTTCTAAAGCTTACCTAGAAGTAAAAGCTCTGAAAGGAAAGTGTAGGCACAGGTTTCACCTCAGTTTGAACTGGGTATCAGTGAACTACAAAGTAGAGCTTTGTCCCATTCCCTGGTAGATACTGTGTCACATGGATTTTCCATTCCTGAACTGAGACAAAAATGAAAATCTTGACAGTTTTCACAAGTCAAATGGAAATATCTTCTTTTTGACAAATTTAAGGGCTGTCTTTGGTCTTGACATTTTTTTAAATTTATGTTCAAAATGACTGATACAGGAGGCAAACTTTCTTTTTGTCTGATTTGTCTTTCAGCTTTACCAGTTCTGTCTTATAATTGTCTTGTGGAATTAATTCTCATTTTCCTTACTAGCCAGTTAATAAAGGTGGTTAACTGAACTTTTATCTAATATTGGTATCTACTTAATTTCTGTGTTTTCAGGCTAAAATTCAGGGTTATTTTCAGTATGAGCATGGGAATCTGGTGAGGAAAATCACAAGAGAGGCAATTAACTTGAAGCAGACTAGTTTAACAGGTCTGGAATATATTCTAGTTAAGTATTGTTTCTGCTTTATATCACTTTTTAAGGACCTGGGGCCTCTGGAAGTATCATATTCTGTAAAACACATGTATTTCACGGATACTGCTGCTATAGAAATTCATGCTGACATTTTCTAACAATTGTGCTACATTTAAATGTACACAACAGGTGAAACTTAGTAATTACCCATCTGCATAGTTTGATCATACTTTCAGAAAATTCTGGTATGAAGCTCTGCGGTGGTTTTTCTCCAATCCACTCTAACCTAGCGTCCAAATGAGCAGCTTTATTAAAAATAATTGTTAAGAATTATTTTTGTGCAAGAAACAGTCTCCTTTTTAGAGATGTTCAAATACTCTTTCAGAGTGTTTTGTTTAAACCATGGTTATGTTTTGTCCTGGTAAATATTGGTTCTCTGAGTGGTTATAACTATGGAAATAGTTATTCTTCTGTCATTACATTGTAAATGAGCCTCAGTGTAATGATGAATAGTGTTATACCATACCAATACGGAGAAGAAAAAAACTCTCTAAAACTTGTTTTGGAGGCATTCTTTATTGTGGCACTGGACACACAAGGTTCCACCTATCATACATACCATATGGCATTCTCCACGCTATAGCTATACAGAAAATTCACAGAACTAGTAATTTATTAACACATACACACACACACATGCCCAGTGATTGACTAGTAATTTACATACAATTATAATAATGCTGACTACATACTTCCACTAGTACACATGCTCAGGGGAAGGGTCTTCACCCAGGCAGGGTTCTTTTTGACCCGTGGGTATGATTTTCAGTATGATAATGATGGTAGTTCACCTAAAGTTTGCACACGCCTTAAGCTCTCCTGCCAAGTTGGCAGTGCCCGCCAGATGAACGCCTTCAAGGCCTAGAGGCTCTGGGATGTTCCTGCTAAAAGGTAACAAGTAGGAACTTAGCTCATTAAAAATGGCCATATTAGGTATAATAGAATGATTTGCTTATCAATCGTTGTCACAGGCCTTCAGCATCAGCTGCTGTCTTACAGGGATGCTGTGCAAGTCAGCCCGTGCTTTTGCCGCTTCCTCGTTTTCAAGGCCCTGCCTGGGTAAATGCCGTCTCTGGCCCACACTTGTCAACACTTTAGTTCCTTCTCTCCATAGCTTGAGACAGTTACTATACATTTCAAGAATTTAGCTATTAACTATTATGTTCTAGCAGACATCAGTATAGTGTGAAGCTCTTCGTTTCAAATCCTACTGCTAAACTGAAGGAAAGGTTGCAGCTGTGTAACGTAGAGATTGTTCGCTCTCTGAAACAGCCTCTGACTGAAGAAACATTCACTTAAACACTGGCAAAACCATTTTTATTCTTATGGGATGGATCAGCCTGTGTTAAATGGTGCATATGGTCTTGAATACCTTGCAGGGTGTTCAATTCACATAGCATTGTTTCCAGCTATGTTGTTTTATGCTACCTTTCCATTAAGTGACAGGGAGTTTTCTAAATTACTTAGTTTTTTGATTTATGAGGGTGAGTTTATTTCTTAATTCTGTGGCAGCTAGAAGGGCATTAAGTGAGCAAGCCCTTTGTTATGAAATACACAAGAGCACTGCCACTCTTGTTTTCTCTGATGAGTCAAATATTGGGTATGTTAGCACTGGTAATGGAACATAATGGCTACTCATCAAAAGTAAAAATAATTGTTTCAGGAACACAAAACTAACCATGCCAGATAAGTGCTTGTTGAAATCTGATGCTGTGTAACAAATGGAGGATTATTAACAGCAGACTCCCATGTTCATCTGTTATATAGTTAAATGCTGTATGTTGCAATGATAGGGCTCTCATTGCACTAAAAACATACCCTCTTTCTTGCAGTTGCATGTCAACTCTTGATTAAGGATTTTGATTGCGTGAAGGCTGTTCTATTAATAATAAATTGTTGTGCTGTCCTCCAAAATGCTGGGGAGTTCTGAGTAGGATTTGTTAGCTGTGGGTTATATAAGTATACATTATTTGTTGAATGAAAAACAACCCTCATTCCATTTCCATTTTGCTGATTTTTTTTTTCTTATGTTTTCTTAAAAACACAAACCAATCTTTGTGGTTTTAAATGCATCTGCATCCAACAGGAATCATGAGGTCTGTGAAGATTTTAATCTACTGGAGAAAAAGTGTAACTTACAACATCAGCTGGTAAAAAGAAGATGGAAGGTAGCAAACTCTCAGGCTAGAGAGACAATTTTCTGATTACATGAGTAATGAAACTCATTGACTTCAAAGAGTTACGTCAAGTTTCAGTCATTTGATCTCTTTAAATCAAGAGCGAGCCTTTTGTTCAAATAAATGGTGTAATTTAAACCAAGCAGCGGTCATTTAGGATTTGGATTTTCACTATGAGCTACATAAGCCACCTCCTTACTTAGTTTGAAGCAAATGGTTTGGCTAAGTGCAGAGCCTTGAATTTGAACAGTGTGCTACTTTTACCATTGCTGTGGGTTTAGCTCTTAGATTCTCAGTCCCAGCGTCAAGAGCAAGCTAGCTGCCGCATTTAACTGACTGGCAGTTCACTGGCAGCTACAACTTGCAGTGGAGCCTCTTCAAAAGAGGATGTTGTGGATGGATCTTTTGTCTTGTGGATGAGAGTGACGGGATCCTCCTGACCAGTAACCCTGCCACGTTTACTTCGAACTAGGTTTTCTGAAGTTTGCAGTTGTACTCTGAAAGATGGTTACAAACATTGTTTGGACAAATGTCTTACGCTGAAGTCTTCCTCTACACTAATAAAGAATTTCATGACACTTCATTTTGTGTATAAGAAGTTAAATTTGATGGGTTTTGTCTTCGTGGCTCACGGTACAATGATAATGTTGCTATAGTCAGTTTAACAGTTTTCAAGAGTAGCCCGCCAATGCTACTCAAGACTATAGTGGCAAACATAAAATGTAATAAAAACATATAAAATACTCTACAACAAACTTTATATATGTAAAAAAAAAAATCAGTTTGTATCAAAAAAAAGCATGTTTTACCTAATCATTCAAGACTGAAAAAAGCCACATGAAAAATTGCCTTATTTCAAAAGGCAGTCATGAAGGCTTCAAAGTATATATAATCTCATTTCTCCACTCTCATTTTATCTGTTTTCTCTCCCCGAACTGGAAAACTGCTGTCATAACTGTATCTATTTCCTGTAGGAGCTATTAGTCAGTCCTATTATATCCCTTTAAACGTGATCACTTTTCTCTTCTGTATGTTACTGATATGCTATTATCATGTAATATTGCTCAGCCATCAGGGGTTGCCTTGTTTTCTGCACTGATTGTAGAATAGAGGAGAGCTGAAGTGTCCTCTAAAAAAAAATATTATTTTTTTTTCTCTCTGGTTGGTCACGTGTGTTACAGAGCACAACCTTCTCATGGCGTATTTCAAGGTTGTAACATGAAATATTTCTCTACTTTTAATCCCTAAGCAAAAGCACTTTAACCACCAGTTCCAAGCATAACCTTCTCAATTCCTCTTTATTTAAATGGCAGATTCAATAAAATCTCCATCTGTCTTCCATAGGAAGCTTCCACAAGTCCTTGGAAATTGATTTTATTTTTTTTTCAGGACACAAGGAACCGTGGCCAGGATTAGAACCTCTTCCTTCTGCAGCATACTTGCCAGATGGCAAGTTTATTGAATCTGGTTTTAACTTACTAGGGCTTAAAAGAATGAACGCAGCTTAGAGAAGTGGGTGCTACGTTTCTACTTCAAAGGTCTCCTTTAAAATCAGCTTCCAAAGATTTATATGCAGAGCGTGGCTGTGACCCAGTCAGTCTGTTCCATACCTCTCATCTCTTTCAGTGCTTGAAATGGAGTTAGTGTGTGACACAAACCACTTTACAAAATCCCAGTAATTTCAAGATCAGCAGCATTGGGTGAATCTTGTTACATAGCTAAATCAATTTTGTTTTTTTCATTTTACCATCTAAGTTTCTACAGCGTTGTAAAGTCTCTTCACTTAAAATACTTGTTTTGTAAGTACAAGTTTCTAGTGTCGTAAAGTTTCTTCACTTAAAGTATTTGTTTTGTAAGTAAAAGTTTCTAATGTTGTAAAGTCTCTTCACTTAAAATACTTGTTTTGTAAGTAAAAGTTTCTAGTGTTGTAAAGTCTCTTCACTTAAAATAATTCTTTTAGAAGTAAAACATGAAGGTATGTTATATCCACTGGTGGCACTTAGAACTACCCTAAGATGTTGTCCTTAATGTAGATGTATGCTCTGTTCTAAAAACTAGCATTTTTGATGAACAGAACTTAGTTTCAGCAGCTTTTGGGTTTGAATCCAGAAGAAAAAGATCATACTTCTACTTTAATGTCTTACAATGGCATTTCTCAAGTGACTTTTACATTTGTGAAAAACATTTCTGGTTAATTAGTGATGGAAATTTTAAATTACTTTATGGAAGGATCCTCCTCTCTTTTCAAAATGCAAAGCACTGTTTTTCTTTCCTGTTATCTAAGGAGAAATCAATTTTTTCTATTACAGGATTTTTTTTGCCTTTCTTTCTGAGACTGCTCCTGTGAACTGACGCCCAAAAAATACTAACATTTTCTTTCAAATGCAGACTAATCAGGATGCTGACCTCTGCTGAGGTGTAGCTGAATGCAAAGCTTCAGACATTTAAGTGACAATGTCTTTCATAATTATTCATGTGCTTTGTTAAACACAACTGTGTACATGCAGTGTGGGCCCAGATTTGTAGAGCAAAGCGTACAAAGATTAATGCATTCTTTTTAAGATAAGGCAATAAATACATCTTAAAATAACCCATTTTCCCCTTTCCCAGTTTCACACTTTATGCATGTATAATGTTTATATATACTGTACTTACTACATGCCTCTTTTACTGGAGGTGATTTCATGTCTCCTGTGATATCAGGTCTCGCACTGTATGATGTGTTTGTGATGCTGAGGATTTCCTCTGTCCTGTAGCTAATGTTGTATGTATGAGCCTTGTATGTATCAGCGTGTTAGAAGTAATTTTTTTAGTCTTGAGGAGTGAATTGTCAGTGTTGAATTTCTCATGAGGAAGTTTTCATAATGCTAGCATCAAGATTTTATAGAAAATATCTCAAGGAAATCTATTTGCTTGCACTGGGACAGGGCTTGCTATGTGGATATCACTTTATCCCTGTTGTTAATGAAGAAGTCTGTTAGGACTTCTAGCAGTGCATATTCACCAGGTTTTCATGCTCTTCAGAAAATACAACACAGAGGGACTGGAAAAATATTAGAAATTTATTATGAATGTTCAGGAATCCAACTTACAAAAAAAAGATGGTAATAGCACCAGAATCAGAAGTAATAGATTTCTTCCAGACAGGGGACATCAGGAGTTAATACTTTTCTGAAACTCTCAAAAAGATTATTGTTGGCTTCCCTTGGAATTAATTTCTTTGGAGCAAATTCACCTACTGTATTACCTTACCACTTTATTAATATATTACAAAGAATATGTAGGAAAAATAATGGCCTTCTGTAAATCTCATGGATGGAATTGCATCCAGGGATACTGATGATGTCATGAATCACTGTGAGGTACAGTGGTTTCTCTGGTATTTCTAAATTAAGTTAGAGGTCTCTTGTTTACAGTTTGTTTGTGGTTCTCTCCATTCACTAGAACAGTGTGTGGATCCAATGATAATAAAAAATAAGTACGTGCTATAGCTTGATGCTATTTTGAAGATGTTTTGGCATTCTATCCCTAATTTTTACTGCTATATCGCCATCGTTTCCAGTAGTATCTGGCTTGGTTTAAGCTACGATAGTCTTGTATTACTAACATATGGAAATTGTTAATATTTTCGTTTGTTCAGCAGATGTGTGAGCCTTTTATATGCATTACTCCTTATTAAATCAGATTAAATGAGGCAAAATTCTGCAGTATACAAATGTTCTTTTGTATGGGAGCAAGTACTGCCTCTCAGTGCAGGTGAAGTACAAGAGTGACAGCTCCCATATTTCAGTGTACATGAGCGCAATGACTATCACTTTGTGCTTTCCTTGCTTATCGAGCACTCTGCTGTGATCGTACTTGTGAGCAGTAGAATTGGAAGGGAAGCGTTGGAAAGGGGCAGACAGGCCATGGCAAAGTGACCTGGTAAGATGAGATCAGCTGAAGAAACAGGCATCAATGGCAGTTGAGCATTCCTAAATGTACATGTCTGCAATGGCAGAGAGGGGGTGAAAATGGAGAGCAATGGGTCAGTCAGAGCCATTGCATTAACAATAAATGCACATTTAATTCCCCATTTCAGGCAGGTCAGTTCTCAGCTTTCCCATCTCTCATATTTAAAATATTTATAAGACTTTCATATCAATTTTATTTAAACAACTCCTGTTTTCTGTACCAAAAGTATCATGCTGGTCTGTTTAGAAAGGGGAGGAGCCACAAAAGGACTTCTCTGTAAGAGAGGTTTTATGCAATCCAAGAAAAAGTGTGCAGGCCACTGGGATGTTTCTGTGTTTCCTCTCAACAGAGTGTGTGTTTAGGATTTTAAAGTGTATGATTTCATCAAAGATTTTTTTCCTTCTTTGAATATCATCTGTGAAAGAATGCAATTACAGCTAAGAGCTCCAGATATGAACTTAAGCAAAATTTGGCAAGCAGAGCTTCATTAAGTGTTCTGCTTAAACTGGGCCACATTTACAGCAAAGCAGTTCTGCTTTCAAAAAACAGATGATTTTGTAACTTGAACATAAACTATAGGCCAAATTTCTGGTTGTCATGTCCCTGACTGAGTGTGGTAAAACTATATTTATACCAGATGAGGATCTACCTTTTTACACATCTTTTTTAATCCTTCTTTAATCCTTAGAGAATGAAGCCTGTGGTTGTTTGGCAATGCATCTTTTAAGAAAATGCCAGTGCAGAAATCATTTAACTGGGAGCACTCTCCTCTTGTGTGCCTTCCTTTGCAGCTGCCTTTGGTCTCTACTTCCCCAGAAAAGAGTACTCAGAGAACGTCTACATAGATCAGCCAGCAGGTACGCCACTCCTGCGCATCCATGCCTTGAGGGATTCACATGGGGAAGTGGCCCACTTTCATCTGTGCCAGAATCTCATCATTTCTCGAGCAAGATCCCATGAAAATCACTGGTTTCAAATCAGAGAAAAAACAGGACTTCTTTACCTCAGCAAAAGCCTGGATAGAGAAGACTTTAACACGCTGTGTAAGTATGAGAAATCTAGTTCTCTTTGTTGATGTATCTATTGTTGAAGTACGTTCAGATCATGAGGTTTATCCATCAGCATATGAGCATCAAATTGGGAAAAAAACCCACGTCTGCCCTTTTAAAAGTGGGAACCAGACTCAATGAAACCCCCAGCAAATGCAGGGAACCATATGTCATAGCAAATACGCACCTGGGACAGACGCAGTTGCTCACACTGTGGACTCCAGTACGATGGGAAAGTTGCATTAATGGAAATATTTTTTTCTGCATTTCACAGCTCTGCAAGTCTCAGCTTTACATGGAAATTTGTAGTTTGATTGTCTACCGATGCAAAATAAGCCAATTCCACTGTGTTATTGTGGGACACTTTGTGCCCAGACCAATGCAGTTAGTTTAGTTCAAATTCTTATATAAATGGTCTTTGAATTCTGGTAACATGGCTTCGCAAAGTACATTTGCATTTAACACCAAACGGGTCTCGGAAGAAATAGTTAAGTGTATCGCTCTGCCTCTCTTGAGGGCTTTGTTAGAGAAGCTTACTATTGAACTACAAAAATTAATTATCTCAGTTTTTTCTCCTTCTTTTATGCTTTAGCAGTAAATTGGTTTGGGTGATTTTGATCTACGAGGAAATTAGGTATCATTAGATGGTGGAGGAGGAAATGGGTGAGGAGTTAATGGCATACCGCTGTGATCAGTTGCAGATATTCTGCTCTTGGAGAGTCTGTAGTAACTGTCTTCAGTTTGTAAGAGCCATACATCAACACTACCCTTTGACTTAGGTGCCTTGATGTTGAAATGTTCAGCTTCAGATATTTAATGCTTTAGTTTTTTTAAGTGCTGTGCGCTTGATATCTCACCCATTTTTCCTGCGTTGTTGGTACTTGGTATTCATGAATACCAGATAGCTATTTGTAACTGAACAAAGAAAGAACAGCTATCCAGAGCTTGGGAGCCTTATTTTGTTCATATGGGTCAAAGTGATCTAGACCATCTTTTCAGGTCAATTAGATCTGTTACAGAGATACTATCATTCTGTCTGTAGTCAAATCAAGATAATGAAGATAATTAAAGCTTGAGGGTGTATTAGCAGATGCCACAGGCTGTTTTTAACTTCTATTTTCTCTTTGGAATAGCTCTTTATATTTCAAAATGATGAAGCAATTTGTCCTCCAAATGTAAACAATTTGGCCCACATGCTCAACTGGTGTAAAAAATCAGAATGCTGTAACTTAAATGATAGACAGTAGTTATAGGTCTGTCCTGAATATCTATTGCCATTTCATGCATTCTTTTTCCCTACTGCTGCCCGACTCTGTTCTAGTCCCTCCAAACCCCAGTCCTATGAAAAAGCTGATTACTAATAGTGACTTGGTTTATACCTGTGTCTTACAGAAAAAATGCTGATATCATTCTTTCAGGTTGTACAACATAATAATGGTGCTAGCACCTATAGTTTTTTGCTTTACTGGGGTTATTAAGATTTAAGGTCTTCCCACCAGCAGATGAAATTGAAGAATTATTACGTAATAGGAGTGTATGTTTTTTTGTAGAATAATGGACTAGAATGCGAAATGTTAGCTTGCCTTCTGTAAAACATTTCTTCTGGTGTTTTTGTGGTTTTTCTTCTGAAGCTGTAGGAAACTGGATGCCGTTATCAAAGGTGATGCTGTATGTCTTCCTTTCATCTCACCCTTTCCAAGAGAAGGAATGTGACTCTGCTACACGCACCACGGTTTTCCTCTCCTTGATCAATGCTACTGCACCAGTTTGCAGCTCCCTGACAGCACGGCAGCTTTGCTTCACAGAAATGGATCTCTCCTTTCACATCAAGGAGAATAAACCACCTGGCACATTTCATCAACTTCAGTTACCCTCAGTTCATCATCTGTGTCAGAATCTCAGCATTTCCTACAAACTGCTGGCAGGTAAAACTGGAACCGAGCCCCTTGTGTACAAGCAATAGATGTAAACAGCTGCACTGTTAAGATCCTCTAAACTGATTCTATAAAGGAAATTCTGTTGCAAGTGCGAACTGAGCCTGAAGATTTTGCCTTTGAGATATACAGAGGGGATGGGAAGGAGGACTATTCCCTTCCCTGAGGAAAAGATTGGTTTTAGAAGTTTGCACCTGCTAAGAGCAGATTGGGAATCCTGAGCTTTAAATTGTGCTGCTTCTAGACCATAGGATTCTTCCCATTTATTCCGTGTTTTCTGCCTACCCTAATATATACCCTACAACTTGCTTCTGTTTCACTTCTAAGTCTGCCTTTTATCATGCGGTCATGATGTCCAAATGGACTATTGGGTTGCAAAAGAGTACTAAAGAAGAAAATTATCAGTCTATAATGGGAAGTGATTGTCCCTAATTATAACGTGGCCGTGTTTTTCAGCTGAGGGCGTGCCCTTCCGGTACAATGAGAACACCACCGGTGTGAGTGTGACACAGCGCCTAGATCGAGAAGAAAGAGAAAGATATGAGCTGATTGCCAAATGTACCATGAGAGAAGGTTTCAGGGAAATGCAGATTGAGGTTCCTTTCCTGGTGAATGTGTTAGATGAAGATGACTCTCCTCCCTTCCTTCCCAATGGCACTGATACTGCAGATGCTGTCGTGGAGTTCAACAGGAAAGAGGTAATGTTCTCCTTTATCTAGTCCCTGAAATAGAAGCGCAGTGGTGGGAGGCATGATTATTGGGAAACACCATGCTCTGAGTAATGGACCTCAGCAATGAGCACATCACCATGCCATACTCTGCAGACCTGTGACTATAAAATGCTGAGTTTGTAGGATTCCGCTCCCAAAAGTTGTATCTTATTCAGACCTTGTTAGGTTAGGAATTAAACAGTGTAAAAAATATGAGCAGTTCCTGAGGTCAGGATGGACCATTGCTGAGACTTGCAGTCAGGATTGCTGCATCTCCCTGTGTTGATGAGCTCCATCCTGTATTTGCTACAGGATTACTTCCCCCAGGTGACTAAAACTGTGTGTTGTTAGAGCAAGCATGTGTATATATCCCTCCTAAACATGCAAATGTATATAAGATACCAGAACTACCTTCAGAACATTTACTAGGATGCTGTACCAGTAACGGAAAGCTAGAAGCAGCAGTTGCCTCCTGCAAACATTGCACCTGCAAAGGCATTAAAGTTTCCATTGTCAGGCTGTTAAGGGAGAGTTCCAGGATCTTCCTTTAATGGTGCCCTCCTGCTTTTCCCTAACTGTGCCAAAGTGACCTTTCAAGAGGTCTGAACCCCTGGGTGTCCTTGTGTGTGACCCCTGCACATGCAAAGCCCTTGCTTCAGTAAGTAGTACACGAGTGGACTCTTCAGACCTTCCACTGGAGCAACAACCCTTTGTAAGTCAGTGGTATAGGGAAGATGCTTCTTTTGGAGCCTAACTGATGCAGTGCGGTGAGAAGACTTCAGTTTTGTAACAACAAACATTGATGGTTTGTAGTTTTGTAGCAACTTTTTTTTTTTTTTTTTGCAGTGAAATTTCTTTCCAAGTACCTTTTGCTCATATTTGTGTCGGGAAGGGAAAAGAATTATTTTGGGAGTTTGCTGCCACCTCCTGACTAGAACAAGTGTTGACAAGACACCTATGAACCGCACATTTGCCTGGGCATGAAATAATTCCTTCTTTTGAAAATTTTGAGATTTGGGAGTTTCATTTAGCTCTGGATGATAGAAAGCGATGAGCTCATAAAACTGTTTTATAAAGTAAAATATTCTTTTTGAAATTACATGCCTGCAAAGTGTTCAGAACACAGTGAATTTCTCTGGCATTTTGCAGTGGGGAAAAAATTAAAATCACATTATATTTGCAAACTTTCAATCTTTTCTTGTAACTAAATGAACTTGAAACACCAGAATTCCCAATAAAAATCTTAAAGGCCTTGTGGCTGCAGTGTCCAGGTAGAAAACAGCAGTCACGTAGACTAAGCGTAAGATAGAAAATCTAGGCCACTTCTGTCATTTGGTTAATGAGTTTGACCTGTCTGACTGTATTTAATGTATTTTAAGTGCACATATTATTTACCTGCTTTTTTTTTTTAATCCCAGTAGAATTGTAGAATAGCATTGGTTTAGCAATACAAATAAATAAATAAATAAATCAGTAGCTGGCCATGTGCACTTATTTTCCACCTCAAAAGTTTAGTACTGTACTCAGATATAGACTTAAATGACTAGGTTTTTTTTAACTGCTGTCTTCTTCTGAGCTTCTGACTCAGATCCAAATAGGTGTGAAATAGTGGCAACCTGAAACTTAAAATGAATTTGAGTGAAAGTGGGCTTGACTGAAAATTGTAAGGTTCATTTGACCAGTATTTCAATCTCCCAATTATGTATAAGAGGAAGAAAGCTTCAGGTCATTCAGCATTATAATTTATTATTTCCCTCTAGGGAACTGTTCTTGCAACGCTGATGGTATACGATGCAGACACCACGCCCATTTATCCCCTTGAAAGCAGCAGAAAGAAATACACAGGAACCATCATTACCAACGATCCCTGGATAAGTGAAACGTTTCGAGTAGAGCACATCTTCGATGAAATCCACTTCAGCCCAAATGGCAGCCAAGTGAGAGGAACTCGACATGAGTACAGTAAGGTCTCTTTCTTCAAATAAAGAAGTTGCGTGTTAGTAGTTGACCAATAAACTCTTGAACTTTCCCAAGCATTTTGTAAATATTGAGCCAAAAAAAAGCAGAGAAATTTTAAGCAAATGCTGAGTTTTAAACATGTACTGAAAAAAATGGAGTTTGTGCTTTTCTGAGATAGGAAGTGTATGGGATGATATTGTGTATACTTGGTAAGGAAAAGATTTAAGATTGTGGGGTTCTCAGCATGGTAGGTAAAAGGGAAGAGGACCTCTCCAAATATCTTGAATGGGACAGAGCATAACTCCATAGGAGCATATTTTCATATTTAACTCACCTTCTGTTTCTTGTTAGGAAAAACTTGTATATTTTGTTGGGATTGCAGTATCAAAATATACACTTGCAGATAACTTGAGTCAGTCATAGACTAATCTTTTCCTTTCCAGAACTGGTACTGAATAAAAGTATTTCAGTCACAGACCATCGTTCATTCCAGTTGGATGTTTTGGTGAACGACACAGAATTTCATGGCCCAGAGAGATCAGTGATGCTTCATTTCAATGTCTCCATCCTCCCTGTCAGCATTCAGTTTCCAAACATGACTTACCAGTTCTCAGTGAACAGAAATGCTGAACGCTTTGCACAAGTAAGAACTGTGTTAATTATACTTTCACTCTCTGAGACAGAGCTTAGTGGATAGATCACTGAGGTGAGGTATGTTAAAGAGTTGGTTTTATCTGTTTTAAGTAGAATCAATGAAGAATATGGTATTACTAGGATTGTTGCTTGATGCAGTGGATAGCAGGTAGACTGGACACTAGCTCTCTCATCACATAACAACAGAGTGGGGACCACACATGGCAGTATTAATAAAGAGATATAGCAGATGTTATAGACAGGAGGACTTTCAACCATGAGGGGCTTAGGCATAAATAACAAGAAAAATATCAAGGGTAAAAAAAGAAATTTGTCTCGGCTATTAATAGCTTTTCTCTGGATAATGGCTAGTTAGTAATTAGTATGTTTCTTCATTTAACCCTCATTTTAGCTGAATCACTACCATTGCTATTAATAACGCCTTCCAGAAACACTTTCTAACTGGTTGACATTAATCGAGTGAAAATTACAATGTAATTCCTATGGAACATGTACGTTATTAAGGAACTAGTTCAATATAATTCATGTTATGAAAGTGAATATTAAAAACATCAGTGATGAGCCGTTTTGGGAGAGCTGTTGGAAAGTGCACCTCATAACTAAATAAAGCTATAAAATTGCTTCTGTACTTGTAGCAGAGAGGAGGACTGAGACTAAAATATGATCATCCCAGTTGCAGATAAAAGCAATGCATTAGAAGACTTCTAAGAAAGAATTCAGTTTTATTAATCTTTAAGCCTCTAGTTAATTGGAAAGAGAAAGAAAAAGTAAAGTGAGATATATTGTGTGTTCTTATATTAATCTGATGAAATGCAGTATGGCTTGATAACTCTTTAGAGTATGGAGCAGGCTTTATATGAGCAATAAAAATGCTGTTCCTTTGTCAAGGGACATTTTACCCATAGTCTGCACTGAATATCCTGAATAAGGATACCAACTGTGCTCACACAGTGGGCTCCTTACAAAAATCTACTTCTTTATGATGTTTTGTGACACCCTGTGGCTGGAACTTTTTAATTTGCAGTCTATTCAAAACTTCAGAACATATTCTGTGCTTTTTTTGCAGACCACAATATTTTTGGTGTTAGGTCACCAGATTGTGAAAGCTTTATTCTCAGCAGAGTATAAAACTCTTGTCTGGAGATAGGGTGAAATCAGTGGGTTTCCCGTTAGAAGAAACAATAGCACTAAGTGTGTAAGATACTCATAGTCTAGATCTTATCACCTAGAAATGGGCCCCAGCTGTATGTATTTCACAACATGACTGTAAGTGTAAAAAGTGTGGAAACTCAGCTGTTAGATAGGTATGAATACAGATTAATTCATTTTTGTGTGTGTGCCTGTGTACATGTGTGTATATATATATGTATACATATACACAGAGATTTTATATCTAGGTGTATGCATATAATACTATTATGAATAAGTTCCAAACTAAATTTGGTTAAACGGTGTTTACCTGTGCCATGTTTGCCTGTTACCATGTTTACCCTCAATTGCTTGAACATATTTCTTTGCAGTCTGGGAGTACATAGTTTTCTAGTTCCAAAATGCAACCCCCCAAAAAACTTCTCAAGCTGTTATTTTTGTGTATTGTCAGGACAGTAGAACATCTGAAAGGGAATCGTAGGATTTCTGGAAACAATGGCGCTTCCACTAACTGTGCTGCTTCACTGGGTGGCAGTAGTAGCTGGGAAAATTGTTCCTGGTAAGAACAACTCCAGGTCTGTGGGAAGAGGTCTTTCTTTGTGCTTCCTAAACCCAAATTCACAAAGTGTTTTTATTTTGATTCTCGACCAGCAAAGCACAAAACTCATTCTGGCTCTGGATATGATGTTCTCAATCAGTTGAAGTGTCATCCACTTCTGAAACTGGGTCTGAATTTACAGTGTGCTTGGCTTGGAGTGCAAGTCCATGTAAGCAGCTTAGTCCCCGGCACTTCACATTATTAAAGTCATCTCTGTAATTAGCCATGATGTGCCAAAGCAGTGAGAAAAAGTACTGGGCCAAATCAATATGAAGGCTGAGCTATCTCTTGCCCTAAGGAAAACACAAGAGCTTGAAAAATGATTAACTGCTGCACTGATGCCATTTGTCTATTTGAGCAGCTAAATGAATTGAATAACAGAAGTATGGTCTGACGGTACAGGCTTGCCCAGTGGCATTTAACTTATCAAAGGACTTAAAGCTCTACTGACATTTACTGAGACAAATGATGAATAACATCAGCTGAGATTTTTAGCAAGGTTATATGTCCAAATGTCCCTGGAATCCCCTGAAGAGGAACATTATCATTATCCAGACTTCATTAAACTCTGGAGCTCAAAAGATGGATTTTTCTGTTCCTATTTCTGATAATGGTATTTGTGTTAACTATTGAGAGTCTTGCAAAATGCACCTTTGTAGGTTCCTCCCCTGTACGTTGATGTTAATCCTGATTATCAGGCTATTTTTCAGCTTCCTCATGAGAAAGAGGAACTGGTCACTTCTACCCCCTTCCCCTTGGACTGTGCTTTGCTGCCTTTGAGAGCTGTGCTGACTCCAGAACCTGCAGTGCAGCACAAAGTGACAAGCTTGGGCTTTCCCTCATGGAATCATGCAAAAAGAGAAAGCTTATCTTTCTTGGAGAAATTTCTTGAGAGGGCCATTTTTAGCTTCTCCTCAAATTATACAGAGAAAGCAAAAGTGGTCCATGTGCTACTCTAAGGATAGTTTGCTCTACAGGGACCCCAAATTTCTGGGGTCCTCTCTGTTTCTTTTGCAGGAAATTTCTGTTGATCAGAAAGGTGCCTGGAAAAAAAAGCAGATACAACAGAGTAGGCAGAAAGGACAGGTTAGTCTATGTAAAGGTTAATGCCATGGAACATCAGTGTGTTCTACTGCCTCAAAGAAACACCATCTAGGCAGTTGCAAAACATTGCCAGTTGCAATGCAGCACCAAAGCTAAGATGACGTGGTTTTGGAAGGGACCTGTCTAGACCTTCTGTCTAGACAGAGTTTATGAACAGTTGAAGTCTTGTTTTCTTTTTCTTCCTGCCAGTCCCAGCACGCTGTGGAGAGGAGATGGCGTGAAAGAAATGGCCTAGCTTCTGATTGCTTTATTAGTCTTTGTATGTTATCCTGCCACCAAAAAAAACCAACAAAAATGATGTCAAATGACCAGTCAGTGAATGGGAATAAGTTAAGATAAAGTGGGACTATCCTATGGCAAAGTATGCTTTTAGGACTGCAAAAGTTTCCTCTCTGACTTTAAATAGTCTAGGTTCATAGGAAGAGGTCTTAGTACAAAAAACTTTTTTTTGTTGCTGGTTTTTTGTTTGGTTTTTTTTTACACGTTATTTAACAAGAATGTTAAAACCAAGATGTACAGATATGCTCAGATATGGTTTTACCAGCAGTGGTGTAACTTGAAAACACATCTTAACTGCAACGTTTGAAAAGAATCCATCACCAAGTTCACTTCAATAACACCCCACCCTTAACATTGTGGTTTTCCCTGCAAGGAAAGCCAGCGCCTCTGGGCCTGATCTGAATCCCATTCTTGTAAAAAGAAAAAAACAAAGTGAGCTTTGGATCAGTTCTTATAGGAGCTGGACGTCAGATAGAGCTTTACATTCCTGTGCTTCTCAAATAAATTGTTTCAGACTGGACATTGCTCTAGCATAGCTATTTTGGCAGGCTGAAGTTCAAATATGGCAAACCAACATATTTTCATTTTTAGAGGAAAATGTTTTTAAAATTGCAAGTGGGAGACAATGAGGTTCTTATTCCTTTTAAGACTTTCAGAGAACTTTGCTGGCCAGAAACTTTTTGACTGTAGTATTATGAAAATTATGTACTGGTAATTTCTGTCGTACTTGAAAAGAATCTCAGGTCTTTGTTTTCTCAAGAAAGACCTAAGTTTTTCTCACTGATCAGCCTGGGACAGAGGAGAGACTGAACTCAGACTTTCCCCAAATATAGGGTCTTGTTCTCACTGAACACTGTTGACAATCGGCAGTCAGCGCCAAATATCACTGAGTCTCTGAGTCAAGGCTTTTTGCATTTTCACTGCTAGTGTGGAAACCGTGGTAATGCTTTACCTCTCATTTTTACTGAGAATAAATCACATGTGAAGCATTCACATACTGCATTGGTAGTAAAATACCAAATCTGTCAACCCAAGATAAATGTTGAACTCTGCAAGGTGTAATATGCTCAGTTTTCTTTTAGATATTTTGGGAAACACAGAATATTTTTGATGTATAGTTTTGTTTCTGTTGTCTGTGATTTCTTTGTTGGTGTTTGAGCCTAGATAGGAAAAATCTGCATTGAAAACTGTATGAAATTCCGTGGTGTGAACATCACCTACAAGTTATTGCCCCCCAACACAAGCTGCTATCCTATCAGCATACTTCAAGGCCGAGAAGACAAACACGGAAGCCTTTACGTGAATGATTCCTCTGTGCTGCGCAGACCTGAATGCAAAGAAATACAATACACTGTTCAAGCTACAGACAAGCAGAGCAGGAAACACACCAAAACTCTCCTCACTATTGTGTTGGAAGGATCTCGTGAGTACCCAATTAGAATTATTTACTTATTTACAAGTGTTACTGGTATTAGGTGATGCATTAGTAGGGTCATCTGTAAACCAGTGGCCTTAACACTGAGAGTGAGTCTGAGCTACAAGATACAGATCACAAAGTCTGCATTTTGAGTTCCGATTCAGGTCTGCCTGTAGCAGATACATATTTAAAGAACTAATGCACAGAAAGGCTGTGTATCATATGCAATTTCTCATGTTCGAGATGACGTTTGATTTAGAAAAATCTTTTTGTGTGTGTCTGTGTGACCTTTATCTTGTATTTCAAATATTCCTACAGAAAAAAACAAACCTTGTATGTATTTACATATGAAACCACAAATCTCTGGCCTAAGTATATTTATTAAATCATCTTTTTCCCCACTTTTCTCTCCAATTTCTTTTTTTTTTTAGAAAATATTTTGCTCAACATTCATGTAGCAATTGCACTGACTTCATTTTACTGAAAAGTTCTTAAGGACAGAATGTTAGGAACATTCTGCAACAGCCACCAGCACAGGAGGATTACACTGGAAACATAATAATTTGTCTCCAAACTATACTGTGCTTTATACAAAACTTTATAATTCTATCTCATAATTGCCTCTGTTCCCTTCTATCGCATCAGAATTCCTGTGCCAAGAGCAAATGCGTTAAGGAAGAAGAAACAAAAGCCTGCAACGGTCTTTTCTTTTGCAAGAGCCTCGTGCTGTCTGAAATCACACATTTCTAGCTGGTGCTCTTTGGGCTATTACTGCATTAGCCCAAGTACTAAGTACTTAATTAAAAGTTTTGTATAAGGCTATAAGTACGTATGGTCTCTATTTTTCTGTTATGACTATGTTAGGGCATTTATACAGTTCTGGGCATTGACAGTGTGCTGTATCGAGCAAAGATAAGCATACCATCATGATCTTGCTGTTTCATCTTTTATTTCACAGAAGATAAATACCTGGACTTTTATCTATCTTTACTGATAGTTGGGTCAGTCAGCACTCAGTCTTTCACTGCATTCTTCATCTTTCTTTCCTTCCTATCTTCTCCTACAAATGGAGCTTTCCTTCTGATTTGAGCTGACTTGCTTGTGCATTCATCACTCTTGTCCTGAACTGACAGCAAACACTTTTTCCAACAGTTTTAAAAAAAGAAGATGACTGCCCTGAATCTTGTGCTGTGAGTAAGCACCACGCTGAATGTGAAGAGTGTGGTGGCCTGGGAGTGCTAACAGGAAGATGCCAGTGGAGACAGGGGAGTGGAAAAGGTACATTTCTGTTTTGTTAAATCAAGCTTCTGGTTAGTTGTAATTGTGCATTTGACTTGCCTATCTATCAACTGATTTCTTCTGGCTGGACAACATGGTAGAGTAAACTGCATAGAAGCTGGGACTAAAAAAATTAATCGTAATACTCAAATGAAACATGCACTAGGAAGGAAAATGAGGTTAAGTTGAAATAGTCGATCTTGTCCCTGGGAGTGTTGAACAAGATACATAAAAAACACCAAGTAGTGAATCAGGTTTGCAGCGTGGTGACTTATGGCTTGCAAGGTAATCTCTGCGACCATGATTTGGGTTTTGAACATACCAATGAGCCTCTGAGCAGATGCGCCCCAGCAGACAGTTAGTGAGCACAGAAGCAGTGTCTCTGTTGTCTCTGGTTTTTTGTGGTCTGTAACACAGATCTGACAGGTGACAGGACTCTTGACTCTTCCAGAGCAATGCTTCTGTGCCAATGTTTTATCCCTTCAAACTGCATGAGTATCACAAATTCTTTTTGACTACTCGTAACCTTCATATTCAAGTATGTGTGAAATTGTGCAGAGACATCCTTAGTTGTGAAAGCCACTCTTCAGTCTCAAAATGGTCAGCTAGCTCTTTTTCAAGTAATACTCACTGTAACTGCAAGTGACATGCCCAGAGGGCTGTCACAAGCGGAAAACATAGTGAAAAATATATTTCTTACAGTTACTTTTGGCTATCATCTTGCCTGTTGCTTTAGCAGATTATATTTATATTTATGGATGTTTATTTTTAAAAGAAAAGTAACCTGTGCTTTGGTGTGTCAGCCTGCACTGAGACGATGCAATAAGCTTTCCTTCAAAGCCACGTGGTATTTGTGCAGCTGTCTCTTTCTGTGTTAACAGGCATCACCACAAACTATTCTACATGCACCCCAAGTATCAAGACTTGTCCGGATGGCATCTGTGATGCGATTGAGAGCAGAGAACCGGCTGTGTGCCCCCAAGACTGTACAAGTATGGAAATGTTTCAGAATGAGCTTTTCTGGGTCACCGCTGATCTCTGTTCAAGTTCCACTTTCTTGATCCCAGATGCCTTTACGAGCTCAACATATTTAGCATCTCTAAATGGTCATACCTGCATTTGAATCGCACAAGAGAGTTAAGGTTATGGGGACTAATAATTTTTTTAAGCCAGTCATGGCAAAGTGATGGAAAGATAAGGTTTCCTCAGTAATTCTCATTCTGCACCCCATGTTAATTCGCAGATAGTGTGTTTTGGTGGAGGTATTTGCTGAAACAGGTATATGGTTTAGGCAAATTAATGCCCTATTTTCAATATTTAGCACAATATGATAGAAACTATGTCTATTTGAACTCCAGTTTAAATGAATATGAAGAAACAAGTTTCAATTTTAAATAAATCATGTGGGGAAATGCACTTGGCCTTATTTGACACGTGATCATCAAAATGATCCAACGCCTTATTTATTTGAATGTATAGGCAGAGATTCACATGCACAACCTTAACAAAGGCTGGCCGAGCCCAGAGAGTTGTAGTGAATGGGGTTAAATCCAGCTGGCGGCCAGTCACAAGCGGTGTCCCTCAGGGCTCAGTTTTGGGACCAGTCTTGTTTAATATCTTTATCAATGACCTGGATGAGGGGATCAAATGCACCCTCAGGAAATTTGCAGATGACACGAAACTCTGCAGGAGTGTCAATCTGCTTGAGGGTAGGAAGACTCTGCAGAGGGATTTGGACAGGCAGGAGCGGTGGGGCCGAGGTCAGTTGTGTGAGGTTTAACAAGGANGGTGGTGGAGTCACCATCCCTGGAAGTGTTAAAGAGATGAGTAGATGTGGCACTTGAGGCTATGGTCTAGTGGTTAGGGATGCGGGGATGAAGGCTGGACTAGATGATCCTGGAGGTCCTTTCCAACCATAGTGATTCTATGATTCTATTCTATGAAAGGAAGAATTGAAATGCATTTGTGTTTTTTCTTGAACACATCTTTCTACATTCCACTCATATACCTGCTCATAGCTGCAAGTTCATAAATATAAAGATACAGAGTTTAGGAAAACAGTGTATTGAACTTGAGCAATTTCAGTCTTCTATGAGATAATTTTTGAGTGAATCTTTTTATCTATCAATATCCAATTCAGGAATAAAGACACAGAAGTTTCTTAAATAATTCTTCTGGCTCTGACGTTGTAGACTCTATGTTTACATTTTAAAATGGAGTCTTAGAGAAACTAGCATTTTCTTACAGGTTAGGATTTATGTTCTTCTATAAAATGAATTAAGAGGCATCATTGTATTTCTTACATTCCCTAATGGCATTGTGTATTGTTAATGACTTTTATCACAAAGATAATAATTCTTTAGAATAATGGATCCTGAAAGTGGCAAAAAATGCTTGAAGTAAATGTGAAAAACTTCTCTAATCATCTGAGAAGAGTTCTTTAATAATAACCACAATCAGTTGTCATTCTAAAAGTGGAAATATTTGTGTCAGAGGCTGCAATGCTAAAATATGTAATGTGCAACATATGCAGCATCAGATGTTTTGCTCAACAGAAGCCTGAAAGAAATAATATCTTATTAGATAATACAAGCAGGCAAGGAAGACAAGCTTTCAAGATGTTATGCATGCCTTTTTTATGCCTGAGTTGGATAATTTTATACATAATTTGATGCAATTCAGAACCCGGCCTGGTACCTAAAAGCAATATATTTACAGACAAAGAAATGAGTGTATTTTGGGAGCTCAGAGGTGCAGGAGTACCATTATACCAGCTTTTAGTGGCAGGGGACATTTCTTTGGGAATGGCGAACAATAAACAGAAACCCCTAGATGCATTAAGATTAAGGATTTTCTTTAAGTACAGACAGTTGCTAAAATACTTGTTTCATCTATCATTATGATGGCTATGTACTCGAGTCTTAAAATTGCTTACTCTAACACTACGAATATTATGTTCAGTGGCACTCAGCTGAAACCACTGGTGCTCTGACTGTGCCTTCCAAATAGAGGCAACCTAATAGCATTCTAAGCAAGAGACTCCCTTGTAGTAACTGGTTCAGGGCTGGTTGCAGTGTGTGAATCTGGCTAAAGATTTGTAAACGAATGATCTTTTTAATTTCCTCTGAACTTTGGCTTTCTGATAATGGAAAAAAAAAATATAGTGCTTAGGCTTCTACCTTGCTTTGTAGGTCTTTGTTTTCAGTGGTAGTTGGACATCATCTTTGATTTTGTCCAACAACCTGTGGTTTTAGTTTCTGAATTTCTGGAGTTTGTACATGTTGTGGGATAGGGCTATGGTTTTTCCATGTTTCCAGTTTACAACTGCAATGGCAAATGTAGCCTTTTGTCTTCAAACCTCTCAATCAAGAACAGTTTATATAGGATCTGCTCATTCCCTGCTTTCCCTTTCTTCCAGGTCCTCAAACATAGGCAGATATAGTTAAATACGTATAATGTTTCCGAGGCTAAAGGAAACTTTGTTTCATCACCTCGTCACAACAGAGAAAGTTAGCTGGTAGGGAAATCAAGAATTTTCAGGAAACCAAAACTTCTTCAAACAACAACTGTCACCTCAGAGAGCAGTGACTCAGCACAGTCTCTTCCAAAGTTAAGCAATTGAGCTGCAGTCGGTTTAGTAGGTGGGGCCTCTCTAGAAAGATGGTCAACATCTATTTTGCCAAAGTTCTCAAATCCCTGTTTCACTTCTTCTAAAAAAAGACATTTCCCTTTTTGTTGCCAAAAAAAAATATACCCTCTTCTTCAAATTCATGTTATGCATCCAAAGAAATGTAAAAAAATCCAGTCATTTGCTCTGTTATTGACTTAGATGTGATGGAGGAAAATGAGTTTACATAAAAAGAAGACTAAATTTTAAACAACCAAACTTGTTTATCTTTTGAATTCCTTTATGGTTTACATGATTTTTCTGAAAGGCAGCCAAACTAGCAGAACTTGCTTGGTTTCTGTCTATACAAAGCTGTTTGTGATTAAAGACAGTTTGTAGATGAAAAATATCAAAACTGATGGTCATTTTTACAATATATGCAGAAAAAAAGTTAGTTACTTGGTAATACAGTTGCAGTTACTCTTCAAGAAGAATGCCTGCTTGAAATCAAGAGTAGTTCTGTATGCGTTTCTGCATTTTCTTCCTAATATTCAACAATGCAGTTTTAGATAACAAAAGATTCATTTTTTATCACTTCCACCTGGCACTTGCTCTTAGTGCTTTCACAAAACTATCCAGTGGTATTTTAAAGACATGATTAAGTATCTTTATCTGTATTTCATGGTGGAACAAATGATACCTAGAACATTATGTTGGCGCTTCCAAGGTAAGAGGAAATTTGCGTCAGAACCAGGAATGCAACTCAAGTATGTAGAGCACTGGACTATACATCGGCTGAAGAGTTTAAAAAAGCAACAGTGGTAGAGGGAAACTAAAATAAGTAGACTAGAGAAGATATTTTAGGGAGAATTTTAAAATATTAGATGACTTCACAGATAAGGAACTGTAATATGCTGCATGAGGAAACAGGACAGCTATGAGATGGTCATTTGAAGTACAAGTTTGGCATTAAATAGTGGGTTTATATAAGGTTTTTAAGTGGTAACAGGAAATTAGGAAAGTATCCCAACTGTACAATGCAAAGAGAACTATTACATTTTTATTATAGATAAATTTTAATCCAGAGTCTTCCATAATGGGAATAACTGCTACTCCGGACTAATGTTCAAGTAGTCCAAGGTCCCCTCATTTCAGGATCACAGAAACTTCACAACTCAGATTCCCTCCTCACTCTTAGGAATCCCTCTCATTATCGCTGCTCTGTGCTGCCCTGTCAAATTTCAGATGCATACTAGGATAAACTCATGTAAAACTTTGAGCCTTTTTTTTTTCCTTTTAACTGCATGTGAGAATCTTATCTTGTGTCTGTATTTGATTAGATGGAAACATTATTGGTGGTCATGGGAAAGGCACTGGAAATCTTGGAATTAAGTCAGGACACGGGATTTGTTACTGCTTCCCAAGACAGAACTGTTACTGTGAGAAAGATGATATCAAGGGTAAGTCTAAACATTATTTTCTGTTCTTTTATTAATCTTTTCCTCTCTTTGTTTCTGCCATTTGTACATATACAGCGATCTAAACTCGTGGCGTTGTTAAGAAGCAGTTACTAATAATTATCCAGAGACTGCAAATGTAAAATTAATTGAGGGCTGGCACTTTGATTTCTACTATTGAGCCTGAAAATTTCCAGAGGGATGCATTTCTACCCTTGGCTAAAGGTTCTTTTTTTTTATCCATTACTCTATGACAAACAGGTTGGTCATCTTTTGATTTCCAGCAGCATTTGCATTTCAGTGAGTCTCACCTGATATTTGCAGACAGCTGGGAGGGTTAAAATAGCTGGATAAAAGGGTTAAAATTTATTCTTTCAAGTAATTCCAGCTTCCTATTTGTATTGGGTTTGGCTGAGACAGAGTTAATGTTCCCCATAGAAACTCTTATGGTGCTGTGCTTTGTATTGACAGGTAGAAGGTTGTTGGTAAGATGCCCGTGTTGTGGCTGCTGCTGAGCAGTGCTCGTACAGCACCGAGGCTGGCTTTCCAACATCTCTGCCCACCCTGCTCAGTGAGATGGGGTGGACAAGATCTTGGGAGGGGACAGAATCAGGACAGCTGACCCAAACTGACTAGAGAGATATTCCACATCGTATAACGTCAGCTCAAGTATAAAAGGGAGAGGAAAGGAAGGGACGAGGTGAGGTGGGGGTGGGGGGGCAAGGTGAGGACATCCGTTGGAGAAGGTGCTTGTCCTCCAGGCAACCGTTACGTGTACCAGAGCCCTGCTCCCTGGGAAAGGCCAGACATCGCCTGCTAATGGGAAGCCGAGAATAAAATCTTGTTTTGCTTTGCTTCACGCACATGGCCTTGCTTTTTTGCCTTTTTTTCCATTTAACTGCCTTTATCGTACCCCATGGGCTCTTCCCAGCGTATTCTTTCTCCCCTTGTCATGCTGAGTGAAATAGGGAGGAGTGATCGAGCAACTTGGTGGGTACCTGGCACTCAGCCAAGGTCAATCCACCACACTAATCATTTCTGAAAATCTTGCCTTCAAAATGCCAGAGGTAGCCAGCACCCATTGTGTTAGGAGGAGGAGTGGATTACTTTTTTAATGGACCTTTGGTTAAACAGAAAAGCTCTATGCAGTTGCTTGAAACAGAGTGATGAGGATTAAATAATGTTGTTTAAAATTGCTTTTATTTTTGCCAATAAACATAATATGAAATATTTTGCATCTCTAAACCCAAATTGTTTTGAATATATCTCAATTTGCTCTTTTAAGTAGATTTATTTTACAGGCATAGGAAAAAGAGGAAGCATTCACCTTTTTGCTTTATCTTTTCTCATTTTTTATCTTTTTTTTTTGATCTTTTTGCTTTTTTCTCACTTTTTTTCTTTTTTATTCCTGAAAGATACTGTACTGTTTCCTCTTATTTCTGAGGTACACCTTCAGAGGTAGCTAAGTTAACTATGTATCTGAAGTCAGGATTACAGAATCATAGAATTGTCAGGGTTGGAAGGAACCTTGAAGATCATCAAGTTCCAACCCCCCTGCCATGGGCAGGGACATGAACAACAGTGCAAACGAGAGTATTGTGGATCTCAGTTTATTTGGGATGCTGTCTAGGGGTATTTAGACTTAAACAAACTTAGTTTCCAAAGAAAGACACTGAAAGTGCTTCTGCAAAAGGGGAAGTAGTGAATAGAGATATAAAAAAAATGCACTTTACTCTAGAAGCAGTTGTAACATTAGGCAGTGTTTTCAGAAGTTATTATTTTGTTAAATACCAAACAGAAACATTGTAAGTATCCTCATAATTTTAAAAGATTGAGAGATATTCTTTAATATCTAACAACTGGCATAATGAATTAAATTTTTAATTGAAGAAGATTTTAGTTGATGGGTTGAATGGCTCTAACATAGACTGTTGTCCACAGGCAAAGCTCAGTCATGTCTCCGGAGAGGTTAAGTATTATCAGAAGATCAGTATATGGTAGGCTGAGTCTTAAGGAGTGTCGGTAGTAGCCTATGTCTATAAAGATAAGGGACACAGGGTCAAGCTAGCTGTCCCTTCATTTACAAAGGCAGTAAGGCAAACTACTACATGCTGGTGTCCAAATTAAATGTAAAAAAAAATTGGTACAGTGGACATACTTGCAAGTTCTCAAATTTCATTGAGAATTAGCTATTTTTGCCTCTAGGCTTTTTAAATTTTTTTTGAGTTGTTTCTGTCACACTTGTGTGCATTATTATGCACTGTCAAATCAGGAGACAACAAGCAAAGTTCTAAGAAGCTCTTCTTGGTCCACAGAGCAACTATGTGATGATGTGTGTAAGACTGTGATAGCAGGGGCAGTGCTGCTGTCCTTCATCATCTCCGTGCTGCTTTCTTCTTATTTCATTCATCGTTACCACAAGAATTCTCCAAAGCCACCTATTGCCTCCGCAGAAATGACATTCCGGCGCCCAGCCCAGTCCTACCCCATCAGTTATTCTTCCACTAATGTCCGCCGGCCTTCTTTAGATTCCATGGAGAACCAAGTGTCTGTAGACACCTTTAAAATACCAGTAAGTCTGATTTCATTTTGCATGCTTGCTTTTGATGTCTGTCTTGTTCCTAAAGATTGTTGTCTATACATGCAGAAAATGTTACCGAAATGCAATTTATTCATATAAATACCCAACTCAAATATCTAAATGGGAAATCACATGTCCAGGCAGGGAACAGAAAATAATTAATGAGTAATAGGATAAACCATATAATTTACTCTATAAGGCCAATATGATCTATTTCTGTTATGTTTTAATATACTGTAACATCTTAGGTCTAATTTGAGACGATTTTTTTTTTCTAAATGTAACTCTGCATTTGACAGTAGTATGGGTTTTTTACTTTAAAATCGTCCAATTAAATACTAGTAATCAGCAGGTTTGTGATCTCTGTGGTGAGCCATAGTACTACAACGGTAAATTTAAAGCAAAACAAAACACCTCACTGGAATCTGTTCCTGATTTCCGATATACAGACTGTAGGTGTCAATTGGAGTAGGAATTTTACCCACATTTTAAGGATTTTTATCCAGTCATACTATTATAACTTTAATCTAGTTTCTTCTGTGTTGAATCACATACTACCCAGGATACTCACTACCTGGTGCATTTTCATGGACCAACCCATTTTCATGGGTTCCTTTACTGTCCTGCAGGAAGATCCAAAGTGGGAATTCCCTCGGAAGAACTTAGTTCTGGGCAAGACTCTTGGAGAAGGAGAGTTTGGAAAGGTCGTCAAGGCAACAGCATTCCGACTCAAGGGAAGGGCTGGCTATACCACTGTAGCCGTGAAAATGTTAAAAGGTACATTCTCATCTGGATCTGAAATGTTTTGAAAACTATTTGTTGTAACCTCTGAATGGATTCTAAGAGGGGCTAGCATGAGAGTAAAAGGTTAGCTAGAAACGATGATTGTCACAGTCTCTCTTTCTTCCAGCATTCTATTATATTCTGACAGATTTCTGACTTTAGGAGCTAGCGACACATTGATCCAAGTAAGTAATTTCCACAAGCAATTCTAATTTATGATGTGCAAGGAACCTGTCTTAACATAGCAAATTTATTTAATTTTGTTTGGCATTGATAGAAATACTGCAAGAGTTTGTAAAAGCTTTCTCATTTTTTCCCCCCTTGACCCAGTTTTCTTTCACAGAGCTTTTTCATGTTATAATCATGTCAAGAGACAAAACAGACCTATTAAGATATTTTTCTGATTGTGAATTCCATCCCCTTTTATACTTTCTGATGTGCTTTTCAATTACTAGGATCTCTGCCGAACTGACTTGAATAGCCCAGTGCTGTCTCCTGGTGTCTTCAGTTTTCCTTAAGGCTTTACAGTTTGGGACAACAAAGCATGCCTAGATAATGTTAAGATGCTAACGTGAGACCTCGAGCTCAACTATTCACTGCTGCTTATAAGTAAAAACATGTCATTATAGGAAAATGTTATGTTTCTTATTACAATTTCTATTATATGCAAGCTGTTTTTTTTTTTAAAACCCACATCTGCTGCTGCTGAAGAGCGCAGATCCTGAATATCCCACCATGTAACCAAAGAAATAAATGCAGTATCAAGTGTGTGTCTGCATTGCAAGAGGTTCAGTGGAGAACAGGTTGTATGGAGGAAGTCTGGGAACTAAGTTTTTTCAGAAGTGAAGACTAGTTAATCATCGCTTGTTATACTCAACTAATGACCTGTATATCATTGTCAACAGAATAGTCTTAGTCATTATTTTGTTTCTTATTTATTTGTGCACTTAGTGTCACTGCTTTTTCTAGCACAATTTCGTCAATGTGTGACTGAGTTAAAATTCCAAGACATAGTGGTGAAAATGTTGCTTTTACTTGCAGATAATTTAACAGTCATCTTTCTCTAGCTATTATGAAGGAAAGAATTGACAGAATTGCTAATGCAAAGGAGTAACCCCTTATTTTAAGCACATCATTTTAATAAATTGATCTGACATTTACAGTAATACTTCAGGCTCTGATGAATCCCTTTCTAATGCAAATTACATTACAGGTAGTCACCTGAAATTCCATTTTCCAACTTGACTGTGGAGAACATTTGTCATTTTGCAAATATTTGTGTGTTGTTACCAGTTTAACTTAACTGTTAACACATGACAACTGAAGTATAAGGAGCACTGCATTAGTCCACAATGGTCTTTGTAATGCTGTCAGGAAGTATAAAGGACAGTTATTTTGAATGAGGCCACCAACTTTCCCTGTAACAGATGCAAAGGGGGTAATTTGTCCAATATTACCTCTACACGGCCTGATCTTTAAGTGGGCATGATATGTATACCACTATGTTAATGGAGAAAGCCTCTTGCTTATTGCGTAAAAGGTATCTCCTGCCTGAGCTGTGTAGATGGGCACAATCTGTGGTTAAGAATAGAGCAGGGCAGGACTCTCCCTACTTTGTCAACTTGGCGTTATGGACTGAGGACGGAACAAGGAGCAGTAAGAAATTATCTGAGCCAAAATAGTCTTGGAGCTATGGAGGGAGGTTTAAAGGAACAGAGGGATATTTTTTTTAAGCCCGTTATTGCCACCTTTCTCATATGAATCAAATCTGACCTCCTGCATGGTATGAGTGCCCTCATTGCAATGCAGGGGAAAACAGCAACCAATACATAAATAGGTATTATTCACAATTTGTAAAAACAAGGGGCATAAAGCTAACTGTCTCCATTTGTATACTATCAGTTAGATTTTTCCAGGAGATAAACAGGCATGGTACATGGGGAACTTTGTTCTGTTCTTGCACATCTTACAGAGTTTCAGAGCTAGAAAAATAGGACTTTCTCACAGGCAGTAAGTTGATGTTGTTCTTTTTTTCTTTTTACATAAATGCATATATTTTTATAATCCCTATTAGTAGTGAGAGATCATCTGACATTGCACTCCCTGTGGTGCCTGAGTGCAGGTTCCTGAAGCCTGAGTGGAGGTTTGTATAAGATAATTTATGTCAGATACAAACATATAATACCAATACAAACATATGATAGAACAGAATAAAAAATTATTATGACCAGAGCAAACTATTAGCACATGTATTTTAAGTTGACATGTAGATAAGTCCTTTGGTGTTTACAGCCTTTGTGGAAAAACATGCAGTATGGTACCGAAGAGCAGCAGCTGAGCTTGTTTTTAATAAGCCTAAAGTAAAGGTGACAATATACTTCTCAACTGCCCAGTAATGACACCGGGTAGGAACTATCCAGGGAGATTCTGTGTGTCAAGAGAAATTAAGGATGAGGTTGAAAAAGGGTTATCTCTGGCCTGTGGTGTCTTTGTGACTAGGGATCTCCTTCAAGTCCCAGTGTGTTCAAAGAGGAAGTTTGTTAGTCAGAAGAACTCCACAAACCAAAATACTTGGAAAGCTAAGAAAGCCTCCAGGGGATATATAATATGCAATTCTCACTGTCATCAGCAAAGTCTGCATACGTTTCTCCCAGTAAAATCAATCTGAACTGTAAGTTTAACTGTTGAACTCTAAATCTGGGTGTGTGTTACAAGTGTAAGCCAGTAGATAGGTGGATTTTTACTCCATCAGCAAATATATTTAGGAGGAGGGCTATATCATGGGAGGCAACTGAGTGAGTCCTTTTTGTTTGATTAACAAAAAGTCTTGGGGTTTGTGTGTTTCTGAAGATTTGATTTTGCTGATTCACCTTAGAAAGTCGCTTTAGAACATTAGAAAATCTCTATAATAACTTCATGGCATCAGAGTTTTCCAACCTCTCATACTTCAGATGATACATAGCGAACTCTTGAGGAATGCTTTCCTAACCATGACTGTGTGTTTGCACACTTTCTGCAGAAAACGCTTCCCAGAGTGAGCTGCGAGATCTACTTTCAGAGTTCAACCTTTTGAAACAGGTGAACCACCCTCATGTCATCAAACTTTATGGAGCCTGCAGTCAAGATGGTAAATATAAGAACCTTGTTATTAAGACGAGAATGTCAAGCAAGGAGATAAACAGCAGTTCATTGGTGGTTTTGGACCACTACTGAGCACCTTTAAAATTTGCTACTGGCTGAAAAAAATGAGGGACATGTAAGAAAAGCAATGTTTGAAGGGAAGGGGAAATGCTAATTCAGTGTAACTAAGCATTCTTCCTGTGGTTTTCTTCAATACACATTTTGATTCTGAAGCTATTTGAAATCTAACCAATGTCCTACCACTTCTCTTTCAAGCAATATATATTTTTTATATTATGTTGATGCTCAGTAAGTTTTTTAAAATATAGGTTATATTTAAAGTTCAATGGAGTTTTCATTATTGTTATTATTCATACTAAAACAAGGCTTTGAGGCTTGAGCCAGGGAGTGAGATGTCCTTTTGAAAAAACAGAAAAAACTAAAATGAAACCCAACCCCCCAAAAAAACCCCAACAACAGAAAAAGAAAGCTATGGATCCTTTTATTAAAATGTATCTGGATAGTTAGACTGATAGTTTTATTCCTCTGTCTCCCTCTTGTTGTGAAATAGTTGCTAAAAGCCACAGCTGTTGAAAGTATATTTCAAGGGGAAAGTTTTCATGCACATGTATTATAAACTGCTAATGAAGAAAATGTTCATTGTTGTGCATAGGAGCTGATCTGAATAATTTCTGTTCATGTTAAATGAAGTTGCATGGCAACATTCTCCTCCTTTTGCATCTGTAATGATACAGCCTAAAATCACAGTACGTGCGTTGCAACCTTGGCAGATCTTTGCCCACCCAGTTCTATTGCAAGTGGCACTTTTAGTTGTAGACAAAGACTATAATTCAGGACCAACTCATCTCTGAGTCTTAGTAAGGTAATGAACCAGTATAAGGAGGAGGGGGCGATTGTTTTAAATTTATTTTTTTTCAGTACAGTGAATTTTTTCATCCAAAAGGAAGTGTATTGTTTCTGAGTCACAGGCTTTTAATAAATACCAAGTTAATTCATTACCGTATGAGGTGGGAGGGCTTTGATACAGCAGACAAATGTATTTAGCATTAAATCACTGAGTAGGTATTATTCATGTGGGTAACAGGGAGGAGAAAGTAATGGATTGAAATGTCAGAATGTTTCAAAGTGCTCTGAAAAGGCACCTTAAATACAACACTGTAATTAGCAGATAATTTGTGAGCTCAGTATCACATACTCCAGAAATTTTTTGGTTATTTTTTTTTTAAGTTCTTTATGTTAGGCTGTTTCACAGATCTGACTTACAAGGTTGTCTCCTTTTCAGTCTCAGTTTATCTAGATGAGGGACTGTAGGCAAGAGCCTGAATTCTGTGTTGATTTAGGCTGAAATTCACTCACTTTGCATAGAGGATATTAGCTAAAAATACTGTCTGATTCCATGGCTGATTGAGTGCCTTTTACACGAAGGCCAGAGGTATCAGGAGACTCTTCAAAACAATGTGTTGATTAGCAGAGACTTTTTTTGAAAAAAAAATGTAAATGGCTATCTATTAATCTCTTACTTATCAGCATGTTTGTTTATTTCAGGCCCGCTGTATTTAATTGTGGAATATGCCAAATACGGCTCCTTGCGCAGTTTTCTCAGGGAAAGTCGAAAAGTAGGACCAAGCTATGTGGGTGGTGATGGCAACAGAAATTCAAGTTATTTGGATAACCCTGATGAGAGAGCCTTAACAATGGGAGATCTAATATCATTTGCATGGCAGATATCCCGAGGAATGCAGTACCTTGCAGAAATGAAGGTAGGGCAGTCTAACAATGATCTCAGCATGTCCTTGTGATAGATGGACATGTCAGCGGCCAGTTCCTGCACAAGAAGCATAAATGCTTTTGTTGGTTTCTTCCAAAAGCTTGTCCATCGTGATTTAGCAGCCAGAAATGTATTGGTGGCAGAAGGGCGCAAAATGAAGATTTCTGACTTTGGCCTCTCCCGTGATGTCTATGAAGAAGATTCATATGTCAAGAGGAGCAAGGTACAGTGTGTATTAAAAACAGTAGCGGGAATTACTATCTAATCAAAGTAATGATTTTATACTGCAGGACTTGAGCAGAGAAGAAAAAGACAGTAGCTATTTTTTATTAACTTAGAATAATTCTCTATTTTAAAGAAATAAAAATGAAGATGAAGCAAAATTATGAGTTTAATCAGTGGGACAGTAATATATATGCATAAAAGATGTATCAGATTTAAGTCACCATTACCTCCTCCACCCTCTACCTCTTTTTGTTGACTTGTCAACAACACTGATTTATTTCTAATATGTAAAAGTTAATAAAAGTAAAAGAAGGGTTACTATGACGATTAAGGCCTTCGAGCATCTGACATGCAAGGAGAGGTTGATTGAGCTGGATGTATTTAGCCTGAAGAAAGAGGGCTATGGGGGATCTTATTGATATGTGTAAATACCTGATGGGAGGGAATAAAGTCAACAGAGTCAAACTCTTCTATTGTGGCCCAGTGACAGGACAAGAGGCAGTGGGAGTTATTTTCAATAGAAGAAATTCCATTTTAAAAAAAGAAAAAACTTTTTTTTACCATAAGAATGGTTGAACACTGGAATAGGCTGCCCAGAGAATCTTCATCCCTGGAGATAATCAAAACCTGGCTAGAAATGGTCTCAAGAAACCTGCTGTGGCTGACTGTTCTCTAAGCAGATGGGAGAGGTCCCTGCCCACCTCACTAGTTTTGTGATCCTGTGAAAATTTGCAAGACTGTATATAAAGAGCAGGATGAATCTGCTGTTTTTTTAAAACCAATGTGCTATGCAGCCTGGAATAAATTATTTCTTTTTCTTAAGGCTAGAGAGTTCACACAGGATGCTTAAAAATAGCATGTGTTTTGTAATTGTAAATACAGAAGAAGGACGCCTGTTTTCATTGCAGGAGCTTTTAACTATTACCCTTTTTACAGGTAGAGGGCAGCCCATTTTTAAATGAGGTGGGCCCTCTCATCCAGTTCCTCATCACACTGCTTGAAAACACAAAACAAAAAAAAACCCCATCTTCTTTCTCTGTCTTTTTTCCTATTTATAATGAAAAATATAAATTAAAATAAATCCCAAGAAGTTGAAAAAAGTGCAGATCCTAATTTCAGGAATTATCACATCTATGCAGAACACTTGAAGCAAAGCCCTCCTACAAATACTTCCAAATCAAAGATACTAAATCTTAATCAAAATGGTATGTCACAGGTCAGGGTAGATTAGGAGCTAATGCTATCTGCCAGAGGTTATTTAAAGCCATTCTATTTTGCCTGCCATAATAAATTATTGTCAGGTACCTAGCTGCAGTCCTATCTGCTTGCGGTGCTCATGGCAGGGTTTAGCGCGCAGTGACATTCCACCTGCAGGACTGCGCAAGGGAAATTCAACTGAAAGAAAAGTTGTTGAGTCACATGACTACTTCCTGAAAAGAACCACTTGAGCATAATGACTTTGAGACTAAGAAGATAAGTTAAGGCTTCTAATTTATTTATTGTTATAAAAAATGATGTCAAATATAGCAAGCCAAATCCTGTCACCCGTCTCTAACATCAGCAGAACTTTTACAAGTCAATCTCAGGCCAAACTGTGATGTTCACGATCACTACTTTCTATTGATTCTAAGATGAGAAGCATTGGTTCAGTTCCCTCTATGGCATAATATGAAAGAGTTGCCAACAGAATTTTTTGCTTGTAAAAATTTTAGAATTTCATGAAAACATTTCCATAAGCACTGTGAATTTTCAGTTTAGTTTTCCCTGGTTTTTTCAGGCCAGTTTGTATGAATGTTTTGTAAGCTGAAATAAGTTGCGAAGGAAAAAGAAAACTTTTGGAAGACATGATCATATGTAAAAGGGCTTTGCCATGTTCGTTTAACTATCTTCTGATGTATGTGTTTTACACCGATCTATACCAGTTGCTCTGTATTTTAAAAATGATGTGTTTACATAAAGCAATTTCGTTTTATTGGGTGGGGTGCTGATGTACTGAATGGCTATTTTCTCTTACTTCTGAGACACTCATCACCACAGTATTATTCAGAGCCTAACAAGCATCTGTCTGATTGCATAGGGAAAGAGAGGAAGGAGGAAGGATAAGTTTCAAATCCTACTGAAACAGTTGTCTTACATATAAATGTATTTTGTCAGAACAAGAAGTAAGGCATATGAATGCTAGTGATACTGTGAAAGTTATGAAACATCTTGGAAATTTTGCAAACTGGGACAGATTTCTCAGATTTTATCAGTGAATTTCTGCCAGTGAAAAGTAGCAATTTGTAGATTCAATTTAGTAACAAGTAACTGAATATGACTGCCCAGGTACAGTTCTGAAACCAAAGGTATCTCAACGCCTAGGTGCTTTCATTTATGCATCATCCCTGATACAAATGAGATACCTTTTCCTTTTTAATCATCATTTCCCGTCATTTTTGCACTTGCACATTTCCCAAAAGCAATGGGAAGACACGTTAATGTTTGAAGAATATAACTCTTTGGATGAAGCTCTTTAAGAGGAGAGTTGAATCCATCTGACTTTAAACCGTACATAATGAGATTACAAACGTGTGTAGAATTAAATGAATGAGTGATTTAAAAAACTCTTAAAATTTTTCTCCTCACTGTTTTTCTTATGAAATGTCAAATCATTCAGTCCATTGGAAATATTAAGAGTATGGATACAGTATCTATTACCGTTTTGAAGATAAATACCTTGGTTTTCCATTTAGAATCTTAATTTTCTGACCAGTAATTGCTTTTTTTTTCTTCCTAGGGTCGGATACCTGTTAAATGGATGGCCATAGAGTCCCTCTTTGATCATATCTATACAACACAAAGTGATGTGTAAGTGTAAATTCTTGCATTCTTTATAGTTTATGTACTTGTTTAAGGAGATGAGGGAGAAAGCACAGCAAGGTACATAGTAGTCAAAGCTGCTACTCTTATGAAGAGATGTGAAGAACACAACTTGGACAGGACCATCAGCTGGCAGTGATACATAAGATTTTTGCTGTTGAATTAAATCTGAAGAAAATATTATCAGAGGTATTTGGGTACATAATTCCCATTGAAATCAACAGGAGTTGGATCTGTTCATGTCAAGTGGTTGTCTTTGAGTATATAGACACAGACTATAAGTCTTTGCTAAAGATAATGGTCATACCAAATTTCCCAGTTCCTGTTAATCACTTCTCTGTAACACTCACTGAAAGATGAGAGATGAGGTAGGAAGAAAGGAAGAAGGATTTAACATGTGGCCTCACTCCTGCTGAAATCACTGACAAAGCTCCAATTAATTTTGATGACAGCCAGCCTAGACCTCCACGGAACAATCCAGTTCCAGGACCAAGACGCAAGTTCATTTGCATGATTAGGGAAACAGAGATCCTGAAGGTGGATATGCTTCTATCTCCCTCTGTGATGATTAGGTGGCAGAACAACCACAGCTAAACTGTTTTCATCTCTGATAAGCAAGGAGCCAGGCAGAGGAGTGTTTGTGTACATTTAACTCGGGATCAGATACTTTCATTTCTTTCTCTCTGGGGTGAATGGTGCTTTTGAGGCAGATGCTGTAAGACTATTATTTACTTAGGAGAGAAAAAAACTCTTAAGGGACTGCAAAAGCAGCTGTACTTATGCCTGATTTTCTGCTAGGTAGGATTTCGATGCCTTCCAAGCTTCCCTTGCATGAGGATCTGACTAAAGTAATGTTTTCATTAAATTCATATGAAGTAAAATATATCAATCTCTGACATTTCAGTTCGGAGGAGAACACTTTGGTAACAACAATGTGTGCAAATAGGGGAGCCTTCTGACTCGTAAAATTATTTATATTTCACTTTTACTCTTCTCTCTGCAGGTCAGAGACATTTTAGTGAACTAAAATCTTTTGCTTGCCTTGGAAATTCATTATAAAATGAATTTTGAAAATATTTTCATTAACTTTGTTTCCCTTGGAGTAAGAAAAGGAAAAAGATTGGGGTAATTCTCAGGAGAGTGCTACTTTTACTTAGATCTGCTTACAGTTTTTTCTAGATCTCTTTTTAACTTCCCCACAGTATCCATTGTGCTTACCTGCTTCTCTGCAATGATTGTTAAAATTCTTTTTTAAACTTCTTAGCATATTTTTCATTTCTTCACTTTTCAGCAAAACTTATTTGTCACTGTGGTTTGGGGCCAGAACAACAGACTATGTTGTCATGTAACTGCCTCTTCTATAATCACTGATTGACCTTCTGGATCCAAAACCATTCCTCCTTGCTTGGTTTCCTGATGGGCTGAGCCCAGGAGCCCATCTCTAGTCTGTGTGATAAAGCACCAGGCAGGGCTTGCCCAGCTGGCATCAAGCAAGCTCACTCAGAGCCCTGGCCAGCACGCTTGTGCTGTGTATCACAGAATCACAGAACTGTTGAGGCTGGAATAGACCTCCGAGATCATCAAGTCCAGCCTATGACCCAACACCACAACACCTAGCTAGACCATGTCACTAAGTGCCGCATCCAATCTTTCCTTAAACACCTCCAGGAATGGGAACTCCACCACCTCGCTGGGCAGTCCATTCCAGCACCTTTCCGTGAGGAAGTGCTTCCTAATATCCAACCTAAACCTCCCCTGGCACAGCTTCAGGCCATGCCCTCTTGTCCTGTCACTAGTTGCCTGGGAGAAGAGCCCGACCCCCACCTGTCTACAACTTCCTTTCAGGTAGTTGTAGAGAGTGATGAGGTCTCTCCTGAGTCTCCTCTTCTCCAGGCTGAATAACCCCAGTTCCCTCAGCCTCTCCTCAAAAGACTTTCCCTCCAGTCCCTTCACCAGCCTTGTTGCTCTCCTCTGGACCTGCTCCAGCACTTCAATATCTTTCTTGAAGTGAGGGGCCCAGAACTGCACCCCGTACT
>VWZK01018813.1:178198-202703 GCA_013396935.1 Baryphthengus martii | reverse complement strand
CCCCTGAGTTCTTGCAAAAGCTCCTTACTCAACCAGGCCGGTCTTCTGCCCCGCCGGCTCATTTTTCGGCACACAGGGACAGCCTGCTCCTGCACCTTCCAAATTTCATTCTTAAAGTAAGCCCAGCCTTTCCAGGCCCCTTATTTTGTGAGGGCTGCTTCCCAGAGGACTCTCTGAACCGGCGTCCTGAATAGACCAAAGTCGGCCCTCCTGACTTCACCACAGACTGAAAATTCTATCATATCATGGTCACTGTGGCCCAGACGACCTCCAACCACATCTTCCACCAGCCCTTTCCTGTTTGTAAACAGCAGGTCTAGTGGAGCACTACCCCTGGTAGGCTTGCTAACCAATTGCAACAGGAAGTTGCTGTCCACACATTCCAGAAACCTCCTGGACGGGCAGCAGTCCTTTCTGCTGTGTTGTACTTCCAGCAGATGTCTGGCAAGTTGAAGTCCCCCACGAGAACAAGAGCTAGTGAACGCGAGACATCTCCAAGTTGCTGAAAGAATGCCTCATCAGTGTCTTTATCCTGGTTGGGTGGTCCGTAGCAGACTCCCACCAGGATATCAGCTTCACTGGCCTTTGCCTTTATTCTTATCCATAGACATTCCACCTGGGTGGGTCCAGCATTGAATTCAAGACAGTCAAGGCACTCCTTGTAGCTTTACTGCTTCCCCAATCTGGATTAGTATGTCCATGTAAAGCCATGCTGATTTACCAGCTTTCTTGGAGATGCATCAGGGATTCTTAACAGAGCACTGCACTGTGCTTTGTGAGTCTGCTTCAATACCATGGCATAAAAGGTCTAAGTATTTGCCTTGCTTAAACAGTGCCTTTGACTCACTAGTGAGGTCACCTTTGCTACTCATGTCATTATACATGAGGTAACCTAAAAGTGTTATATAGCAGCTCCTAATTTAGCCAAATCCCTGTAGAACAGTACTGAAACACATGCAGAGTTGCAAAGCAAATCCTCTCCAGCTCCAAGTTCCACAAGTGCCATTCCAACAGCAGCAAACTGCTTTTTTTTTTTTTTTTTTTTTCAGCATTTTAGATAATTACACTCACGGAAAATATTACTTCATTAATATTCTTTGTCATTTCTGGTGATGCAATTATATTTTCGGTGAACTTGGGTATTAACATACTCAGGAACCATGTTCTGTTTTTCTGATACTCTGTTTTTCTATTTTACAGCCTCTTCCTTCTATAGCCTTTCTATATAGTTAGTGGTTAGCAGTCCTTAATAGCAGTACCACTTGCCAGCATTTACAAAATCCCATTTTTGCTTCAGAGGCCAATGACATCAGTTGAAAGCTAGCCTACTGTCTCTCTCTTCACATAGTTTTCTTTCCAGGCTTTTTCTGATCACATTTTTATTCAGCAATAAAGAGAGCACAATGGGAAATTTTTCATCTCCCATTTCTCCTCCCATAGTACTTACTTTGCATAATGATTTGAAAGCATTGCAGCATTCTTCAGCATTCTATTCTAATATGCCCATTTACTAAACAACTTTAATTAAGAAATTATTCATCTGATCCTCCTTCCATATTCTTGTAAAATTCCTCTTAAGCGGAGAGATGGATTTTAAAAATAAAACCTGCCATGCTACAAAGTTTATTTTAATTAATCATGGACAGAATTATAACCTGATGACAGAGCATAATTGGCTTCAAAAAGGGTATGAGGAGGTATATTAATAAAGTATATGAAAATGCTATAAATATTCATTAGTTCTCAAGAATGTGCAGAGTGATTAAAAATTAATTCATGAATGGCATTAGGGAGAAAAATGGCAGCGTACCACTTAGCACTGCATGAGACTCACTTTGGCTTCTCTGACCAATTTGGAAGTTTTATTACTTTTGGGGTTACTATTCTTCTTTAAAATGTGAGAAGTACAGGTGGGATGTACTCCTCTCTGAACAGGAGGAGTCGTTTGCAAATAACATTTTGAGACAGAATTTCCAAAGGGAATTAGATGCTGCTGTTTGGTTTGGCATTAGGTGTATAACACTTCCTAAAATCTTCTTTAAAGTGGAGTTTTCACAGAAATCACCTGATGATGAGAGTACAAAACCTAACATTTGTCATAAATTGTATGTAATTTTGCTTCCAGATGCAACCCATCGAGTATGCCCTTTCAGTGAAACAGTGTTTGCAGGTTTCCTTCATTTTGACCACTCCGATTTTGGCAGTTCTGTCAGTTGATCAGATTCAGAGTTATTTGTAGCTTCTCTGTGTCTTGAAAAAGCCTTCCACTATGGAAGGAAAAACATTTTTGCATCTCTTCTCCTGGCCGGCCCTCCAAAAGTGGACTAATTTAAATATTTCCAACCCATTAAGCACGGTATTTTTGTTTGAGCTTGTCAATAAATAAGGTTTAAAAAAGTCACCATTTTTTCTGTTCACTTCAGAAAACAGTTTTTTCTGTCTTCTTTTCCCTGTTCTATATTATAGGCATTTGGTATTTCCAGAATAAATGCTTTCCTCTTATTTCATCAACTCTGAGAAGAAAATTAAGTTCTGACTCACTGAAATGGCCCAACTAACCAGCTGAACTCAAAGGCGTTGCTTATGACTGGAATAAACACTCTGTGCATATAGTCAAGACAGCAAATCAGTCCCTTGGTAACTGGTTGAGCCAGCCTGTGCAAACTTAGATAATTATTTCTGAATAGAAATATAAGGGCTTATTAGGGAGGTTAGACTCCCTCCGCAGCCAAAGGAAAAAGAGAGGCATCTCCAGGAGTACTGTACAGAAGAGGAACAAGCTTTTGGGCTGGGCCACCATCGGAAGGACTTTCTCTTTCGGCTCTTTAGAGAAGATGGGCATTCCCAGGATACAGTCTGCTTTTGTCAATGTATAAAAGAGGGGTATCCCTTACCTCTGCTCTCTTGGTTGCTGATCTTCTTAATGAATATTGTTTGGGAACAAGAATGGTCCTATATGCATCTCTACGGTCCCTCTGGATCCTCAAAGTCTTCAGTTTGGATGGGTTCTCAAAACACTAGAAAGAGATTTGTTGGGTGAAAGCCACACTGAGCTCTTGAAACCTACCATTCCAAGTAAAAGCTCATTTTCTCTTTTTCAGGTGGTCATTTGGAGTTCTGCTATGGGAGATTGTAACTTTGGGAGGCAATCCCTACCCAGGTATTGCTCCTGAAAGACTCTTTAACCTCCTAAAAACAGGCTATAGAATGGAGAGACCAGAAAACTGCAGTGAAGAAATGTAAGTACCTCCTGATATCGTTATATTCCTAAAGCATCTTCTGAATAAATAGACTTTTTATAAAAAAAAGTTTAAATAAATGCCATAAAAATACTATTCTCTACATTTCAGAGGTATAATCAAAATATGTAGTGTTCAAAAGAATGTAATTAAATTAGTGAACAGTAAAGTGCAGGAAAATAATTGCTAACTGAATGCTTGCAGCTACATCCAAAATATTTGTACAATGTCGAATAACACACTTGCCAAACAATAAAGAGAGTTGGAATGTTCAAAACTTTTGAGGATGGGGAAAGGAGGAGAATTTCATAAAACAGAGTGGTAGCTGAAGTATTCAAGAAAATGTTTCAGTACTTTTCTGCAAATGAGATAGATGTTCCATGCATGGTCCTTGTCTTATTAGCTGCCCTGGCATTACATAGGAAAAAATGGTACCTTGACACAGAAATCTGTACCCTATAAAACACAAATTTTCTGTTACTTGATAAGCCCACGGCGATTTCTTGACTATTATACTTTATTGGCTGATTTATTAAAACACTCTCAATATGAAATATCTTCTCTCTGTGGTTCTTCCACAGCATTTGGAGATGAGGCATGGTTTTATGTTCAGAATGTGAATCTGGTCATGGCCAGGTTTTTTTAGAAAGTTATGAGGCTATAATCACTATGATGCCTTGCTTTTGACTGATTTTCAATATGAAGACTGCTTTGGCCACATTCAGGCTCAGAAAATACATTCTAATTTATTTATTTATTTATTTATTAATACCATAAACAGAGAAAAAAATATTAACGATTTCTGAATTTAGGGTATGGTATGAGTTTATAAATGTCACTGACAAATATCCTCTAGCAAATACTTAATATTTTCTTGTTTCATTTCTCAGCAGGGAATAAGACTTCATCTCTCATATGTTGTATCATTGATAATTATTACGTTAGGCAAGCTGTCCAGGTCTGAGTTTCTTTTTTTTATTTAAGCCACATAATAGTTTTCTTACTGGTTCAGATTTTTTCTTTTTCACTCAGCATTTTTTCTGACAGCCTTTGAGAGTCCACTTTAAGGGCTATTTTTTCTTAAATTGCATTCTCCAGTTTACTCAGTGAAGTAAGAGAGAGAGATCAAAGATGAGGGCAAAAAATGCAATACTTTTCAATAGCTTTCTGTAGTCCTTGTAGCCAGCTACTTCCACAATTAGAGCAATTTTGTGACTCGATCACTCAGTCATGAAAACACTCAAACTAGAAAAATAGTATGAACAACACAGGTTGGAGAGTTACACATCCACAATTTGACCGATGTCTATGTAAAAGTGGATCAAGTATAAAACTTAAACTCTGGTCCTTTTGTTTCCGTGCTGTATGCTATAGAAGGGCAGTTAAAGACAGAACAAGAATAATCAAAATAACAATAATAGATGTAACCAAAAGAAACTTCTCAGAATTTAAACAAATTAAGAACAAAATGCCACTTTCTGCTATAACAGCAGAGTTTTTCAGGTTGAGAGACGCACATCAGCGATGATATACAAATTTTTTCAAAGTCATGTGCAAACAAAATCAGTTAGAAATCTGGCACACGGCGGTCCTTTGAGAAAGTGATAATAATGAAAGAAACATAAGACTATAGTCCTTTAAGGACAGCCAAGTGCATCATCATTTGAACTCATAAAGACTCATGAAAATAAAAGCCCATTCTTTTGAATGCCTGTTGTTGATTCAAGGGCGTGTTAACAGAACATACAACAAAGGCTGATCTACTTCATGCCACCGTTCAACTTCAGTCCTATAAGCAGAAGCATGAAAGGAAGTTGTAACGAGGTGGGGGTTGGTCTCTTTTCCCAAGTAACAAGTGATATGACAAGAGGAAATGGCCTCAGGTTGTGCTGGGGAGGTTTAGGTTGGACATGAGGAAAAACTTCTTCACTGAAAGGGTGGTTAAGCACTGGAACAGGCTGCCCAGGGAGGTGGTGGAGTCACCATCCCTGGAGGTATTTAAAGAACATATAGATGAGGTGCTTAGGGACATGGTTGGGTGGTGGGACTGGCAGTGTTAAGTTAATGGTTGGACTCGATCTTGAAGGTCTTTTCCAACTGAAACGATTCTATGATTCTATGACCCACTTCTAACAGTCTTGGGGTTTTCTTCCACCTTATGGCGGGTCATAGGTACAACCTGATGTTGCGCTGTTGGAAGCAAGAACCAGATAAAAGACCAACATTTGCTGAGATCAGCAAGGAGCTAGAGAAAATGATGGTGAAGAGTAGGGTAAGTGTGGGAGAGCATGAGGTTTTGAAAGTTTGTGTGATTAACTTGGTTTGAATGTGCAGAAGTAGTTGGGATGTTGTTTTTTTTTTAAAAAAGGCAAACTAATGTACTTTTTGTCAGATTTTCAAGCATTTACATATCTAGTTTCTTCCAAATGCATCCAGCTTTTTGAAAGCAGTACTACTTCTTATGGTGGCTTTGCAGACGTTATCCTTAATGCATCTAGCTTCCTTAAACTGAAAAAAAAATAAATTAAAAATGACTTTGAAAAGTGCTCCTAAATTGCACTACTGAATAAATGACCGTAGGAAGCCTAGAACTAGAAGAATACAGCATTTCCTTGGATATGATTTACTTATATGATGATAGCCACAGAGGTAGGAAAGCTGTATGATTCCATCATTCTGTGTTACTTTAACAGTATTATGATCCTGTATAGAATTTCTTGAATGAATGGATGCTGAGGTCTAAAAATAAGTCAGAATTGCATATATTTTTAAAATGTATACACACTTATTTGCACATAAACAGGTAGCTGTTTTTTAAGAATCTGCTGGTAATGGGAAAGGGGAAGTTACAAATGAAAAACAGAGGAAATACAGTGACCATCACCCGATGTGAGAATGTGATGGCATTTTATATTGAATGCAAAAAGGAGTAATAAACAGGAACAATTCCATTCAGAATGTGGATGTAAAAATAAGTTCTGAATTAAAAATGGCAGAGTGAAAGGTCTAGACTATATACTAAATCACTCTTGACTTGTCAGCCACTAACTTAGAGCTGCTCAGAATTAATATGCAAACTATCTGCATGTCCAGTGACAGACTTGTAATACGAAGGCTGGCAAACTTTCTGAAATTTTCATCATAATTAAAATCAAAACCAATCCAAAAGAGAGCTTGACAAATTAGTAATTTTTCTTTTCTGAATGAAAAATTCTGCAGATTTCTCAGCTTACAAAATAGAGTAACTTTACCTTTTTAAAGTTAATTTCAGTAAATTTTCAAAAGAAAAGCCATTTTGAAAGGAAAAAGTAGACTTTAGCTGAAAATGCTTCACGTTTGTTTTTTGCATCAAAGCAATTCAGCAGCACAGATGAAAACCTATAAATTCTTATGATTGACCTAAATATTCAGTTTTAGAACAGCAGCAGCAAAAGCTTTATTTGGCAATATTTACACAGCTAATTTTATACAGGATTGTGTAATAGCTTTTGTAAAATGATAAGAAGATCTGAATACCTTCTCCTTTGAGCACGTATCTATCTATCTATATATTTCAGACATGCACATGTATCAGTCATAACAGAAGCTGAAGGTCAAACAAATCAGCAAACTTCTTGTTTATTTTGTGGATATTAGGGTTTTGCAGAATTAAGGAAGGAAAGTATTCATATGTCTTTGTCATGTCTAAGTGTTCTGGCAAATCAGATTCTCCTAAAGATGTTATGCTTGCAAAAAGGGAGAGCTTACTCAGGTGCTAGAGGTACTATCAAAAGATATATACAGTAGGGTCTGTAGATACTTGTGTTGAAGAAACCAGATGCATATTTAGCCTTTATATCCAACCAGTAACACTGCCATGTAAGTTAACCCAACTTTTTCTGTGTTTACTTCTTAGGACTACTTAGATCTTGCGGCTTCCACACCTTCTGATTCCTTACTTTATGATGATGGGCTCTCAGAAGAGGAGACACCACTCGTGGACTGTAATAATGCTCCCCTCCCTCGAACCCTCCCTTCCACATGGATTGAAAACAAACTCTATGGTAGAATTTCACATGCATTTACTAGATTCTAGCAACACAAAAAAAAAATGATTTTTCTTCTGCACTGTTCTCAGACTCTGTAACCCCATTACAGTGTTTCTTGTCTGAATGAAGCCAATCAAAATTTGCTTGGAAGCTTCTTTTGGGTTTTTTTGTTTGTTTCTTTTTTCTTTTGGTAAATGTCAAAGTTTGCATCAGGATCATTCTTTAGTCATTTTGCAACTGTGTTTAAAATAAATGTTTTTAAAAGGATGTGAAAATATGTAAAATGACTAGATATCATATAGTAAAAGAAAAAAAAAAAGATCAGGGAAGTATTCTCAGGGGAAATATAAAATGCTAATGAGTATCTTAATTCAACTATCCTGTTGGGGGAGGCTAAGAATGTTTAAAGTATGTTAGATTCTGCAGCTTTAATTTAAGCAATAGACTTTTTTTTTTAATATTTTTTTTTTTTGCCATAGCTCAGTGATAGGACTCATCTGCAGCATTTTTCATTTATCAAGATGGATTTCTAAATTTCGGCTGCTGTTAATGCATTCTGGATCCATACGCTGAAATGTCTGTTTAATGTATCATAGAATGAAACCAGAGTATTATATACAGAAGGTAGAAATACTGTATATCAGTATTATATACAGACTAAATCGACATGTAAAGTTCTTTGAAAATTGAATTATCAATGGGCATTTTGAAAATGCACTCAGCTGTTTTCACGTCCTTTGATTTATTATGAAAATGTCAGTACTAAACCTTGATTGAATGATGTAGCAAGTGTTTTTAAAAAGAACATATGCTTTCATATTGTGATGGTGAGATGGACAGTAAAAATGGTTCTTGCCAAAACTCCTACATTTTGTCTCCTGATTAAATATTCTACATGTTTTTAGATATTTACTAACATCACAGATTTTTTTTCATCTTTCAAGCAATATGACTTTTGAAAAGTTAGATCTTTTAGCTTAAAAGTTGCCATTAATGCATGGCTCTGGGTCTATTTTTGATCTATATACCCTAGCTATAATTTTCTTTAATAGGTTCCCCCAACTCACGTTCACTTTGGGGCACTTAGTGGCCAGATTGTTAAAAGAGTACAGTAACAGAAAAAGTTGCCACCGGGGTTGATGGCAAATGCTGAATGCTTAATAAACAACAAAATCCGATTTCTGTTTTTGAAAATCTTGACCCTGGTATGGTTCTCTGCTTGTGCAGCTGGATCAACATGGTGCTAAGCACTCTGCTTCCATTTTGGTGATCGCTTGTGCATAAACTGAGAAGCAGTTACTGGACTCAATGCAAATAACCACAGGCCTGAAATACACGTTTAAATGCTGAATCAAGAGTGCTCAGGACTTTGTTGGTTGTGCTCCTGGGATTTCCTAAAATTAAGCAGGGGATCCTTGGTGAAAGTGTGAGAGTGTCCCCAAAACCTCACTGAAGCCAAAGGAAAGACACTCATTTGAGTAAATAGAAATACTCTTAGACATGAGAATGGACTTTGGATCCTGTCCCAAATAGGTTTATTAATTCTTGGAGCACTTCCTGTACAACAAGAACTTCCCTTTCCAAAGCAATGTATTGCTACATGATTACTAAAAAAAGAATATTATAGAAAGCTGGATGCTCATCAGAAGAAAAATTATTAGCTTTTTATTAAGCACATGTGCATGCACACACACAAATTTTTTATCAAGTAAGCACTTTATTTTTTCCGGGGTTTTGCCTACATCTGAATTTGTGCTTCCGGGATTTTGAAACATCATTTATGTGAATTGATTTGGGACAAAATCCAGTGGAGTGGCTTAAAGTATTGAAGGGAGTTTTGCCAAGGGCCTTACTGTCTGCACATGAAGTTATGGTTCTTCAGTGCAGAAAAAATTATCTGTTTTCATTTTTAGGCATGTCATACCCGAACTGGCCTGAGGAGAGCCCCGTTCCACTCACAAGATTCGATGGCACTAACTCTGTGTTTTCAAGATATGCAAATGATAGTGTATATGCTAACTGGATGGTTTCACACTCAGCGGCAAAATTTATGGACAAGTTTGATAGCTAAAATTTTCTTTGTGAAAGGTAATGGACTCTTGAGGGGAACAAAGATACAAAGAATGGAAGGTCCATTGGCTCATTCTTTGTACAAGCAACAACTAACTTTTAAATTGGCAAACCCTTTTATCGGTAGTTTCTAAAATGTGTTATTCATGCTGAAGGCTATAATTGGTGATTTCCCCTTTCAGAAAACATATCAAGCTGGATAAGAGTTGTAGTTCCAGTACTTTCTTCTAGATTGCCATTTTGCATATGGTTCCACTTGGCAACTTCTTACTGCAAATGGTCTCACACTTCATTCTGTCTGTTTTTCAGACTAACCATCCTGTGTTACAGCTTTCCTGGATGGAAAAATGTACTTGAACTGCTACTTTTATAGTGGCTGTTAGCATATGATCACTTGATCTAAGCAGGAAGCACAAACAATATATGGAAGGGAGGGGGGAAAAAGGCTCCCAAATTACTGAGCTTTCTATCAAATGAGAACTGTTACAATGATGTTGGCAGTAACGAAGCCAGTATCTTGGTTTGGAAACAAACATTAAGTAACTCAATAGAAGACTTGAGACTCAGCACTTGAAGTCTTGTAACATGCGTTATCTTGTCTTAATGAGAAGAGAGTTTGTTTTGCTAGTCTTAACTTCTCTTACCTTTAGCACAATGGAGATAAATTTGATACAAGATAAGTTGTATAGACTGATGGCAATCAAGAGTGTTCATCTGACACAATTTACTTTCCCTCACCGAAATCTTACTAATGTTAAAACACATAATCTTGTACAATCTTAATTCCTCTCATAAATTCAAAACTGTACAGGATTTTCAGTTTGAATTCAAGTAAAGAGATTTTGGTTGCAGTCATGTTCAGTGGGTTGGAGTCCTCCTCTCAGCTCCAAATTGGATACACTGCCATGCACAGGACATTGCCATGACCATAACTCCAAATAAACCCATTACCTTGAAAGTCATGAGCAAATGACACTTGCACAGAAAAACTGGTCCAAATTTATACTGTTAAGGAAATTATACAAGGAAAATGTCATCAGACTTTATTAAGGTGAACTATAAAAATGTTGTGCTTACAACACTGACTTGATATTTGGAAGAACGATCAGACTGTGGCTCATGTATTCTATGTGGAAGAGTAAATGATCAGCACTACTTTTGTCTTTATTTGTAATCTAATACGGTGAAAGATAACTCTTTGTTTGCCACAAATGCTGGGACATAAATCCCGAGTGACTCGTTGTTAGCGTTGTGATGGTTATTCTAAATAATCCAATTCTACCAAAGCTTGCTCCTGTCACATTCCAGTTTAGTTGTTTTCAGATGTTGTTTTGTGTATCACCTTTATGTTTCCATTAAAGTCTGTGATTTCAGAAATGTGAGAGTCAGACTGCCAAAACATGAACACGGAGTTGCACTTTACAAAAAAAGTGCAATATAAAGTGCTATGTTGGAATTTAAACACCTTTGCTGTCAAGTCTCATGCTTCATCCTGTCCTAGACAAGCACTAAGCAGAGTGACTTTTGCTTCTTACAAAGACATTGTGCAATGCTTATGTACCGTAAACAGTTATGTATACAGAAGGGGCTCGGTTTGATGCGATAGTGATCTTCACTGGCTTGACACGATGGTCAGCATGCATTCTTTTAAAATAAATGACACTAAAAATTAAGCCCATTACATGGGCTTTTTTTTATATTGAGAGATATATGGAAAAAAAAAAAAAAGAAAAATGGCCCTTGTGGTAACTTTTTGCTTTGTCCAATCCTTTTCCTATATTTTATGTCTGAAAATGGTACTTGATTTGTTGTGAGCAATCAAGGCGTCAAGATTTTTTGGTTTTTTTTTCATTCTTCCTTAAATTTAGAATTTCTTTCTATCAGCTATCTTCAGAAACAGTACTCAACTGGGAGACGTGAAATGCCCAGTTTCTAACCTGAAAAGCCCTGTGACAACGCTGATGTACAGCAGGTGAGTGGGATGGTCAGTGACGCTGAAATAACCAGCAGATGCAGAAAGTATTTGGTATAGACTTCTAGCACAAGTCAATGTTGTTTCAACCATTATTTCCTGTGAAAAATTTAATTAATAGTTATTGTCACTATGTTACCGGACATAGATTCTGCATATAAAATACATATATAGTTCATAATTATAGTTACCATGCACAATTATCTGCATTAAGTGCAGCTTAAGGAAAAATTCTTAACAAGTGTTTCCTACTCCCGCTAATTTTGGATCCCTTCCTGCTCATGAATGTTGGTAACAAATAGATTATTGCTTTCAAATATTCATGTCTTCTGTGTACGCTATTTTTGTAAATATTTCCCTTGAAGTGTTTCCTCTTGGTTCTGTGTTGCCATTAGCCACAATGGTGACAATCTTGTTTCAGTTCCCCATTAGAGAGTAAATGTACTTCCCATGTCAGGAAAAAAAGTGATACTGCAGATGATTATTTCCATCAGTGCCAGAAATACTTAACACACTTGGCTGCCCTGAGGAAAGCGTATTCAAAGGGAACACGCGACTCGCATAAATGTACAGGTTAGGGGGAATAACTTTGTAAAAATTTCTGCCTGTCTTTTCTAAATATCCACAGAGATGACATCATTTACCTGGTGTGTGCTTTGAGTTGTGACAGATGAGGGAGAGGGTGAATCTCATATGTCCTTCCAGTCATTACAGCAGCACAAGGAAGTTACTGTAATAGTCATTTCTACAAACATTTCCAGAGAGAACGATATTCAGAAAATCTACTGTGAGGCTGCAGACTTTAATTTGCAGATGTTAGTCCGTTTCATATAATGAAAATTTAAAAAAATCCTGTCCCATGAATACGAGGTACATAATATTTAGTTGTCTACAATTTGACATGCAAAACGTGCATGAATCTCTATGGTACACCCACTCGGACTTAAGCAGTTCTCAAAACCGTACAGTAAAAACAAGTTTCTATTCTTTGATGTTTATAATCAATCTCATATGAATAGTAGAAGTCTCAAAATTTATCTAAAAACATTTCTACTGTAACTTTTGAAAGTAAAAAAAAAAATCCTTATAATTTTAAAATGCTTTTTTTCAGAACTCAGCCCACCTATAAGCCCTGTATCTTTCACGGCAGCTACAATGGTAAATTTATAACAGAATACTAGAGATGGTGTTCAGTGGTATCAGCTCCTAGATAACCTGGCAGCATTCCTCATAAACAAGGTGCAGATTGTCCATGGTGAGCTGAATGGTTTGACTTTTTCAGCCTAAGCTATCTTTCTAATAAAGAACCCTAAAGATGTATAGAAGAATGTAAAATCTTATGAAGAAAACCTAAGCTGTTCAGGTCTACTGCCATCTAAATTCATATAATTTAAATAGCCACTCTGAAGTTAGTGGAATCATTCATGAATAAATTATTCATAAACTTTTGGTGGTCTAAAGTCATACTAGCAAAAGTACAAAAGATATTATCAAAATGTGGACAAAGTAGCAATAGCCCAGATCTAGTATAATATTGTAAATTGTCGGTCTAGAAGCAGTATTTAGAAGCAGGTACAAGGCCCTAGAAAACAGGTAAGCACAAATATATCTCTAATGTATATCTAGAAGAGAGAGGGTAGTTTTCATTATTTGTCAAGTCCTTCAGTAAAATGAGTTGTTCACATAAACTGTGTTTCATAATTGTTTCTCATTTCCAATTCTTTGGCACAGCGACCTGTGTCTTCCAGTTGTGACAGAAAGATATATACTCTTACTGCATTTTGAGAAGGTGAATAGTTCTTCTCTTTTCATGGTGTGTTTTTGATTTTATCTGATTTTATAAAGGGTTGTGTGATATCTCAAGGCAACAAATTTCTTGCTAAAAACCTTTCTCTGAGCTGGTACAACAGTTCATCTTTCTGATTATGTTGTGAAACTAAGTAAAAAGGTTTTGCCTACCTGAGTACAGAGAAGTACAATTCTCCTTAAGCTCATCTGAAATAATTTGTTCCTTACTTTGGGCTAATAATGTATATTTCATAAAAATCCAACTTCTTCTCATCTGGAAGCTGTTTCAGATGGATTACAAGCCAATACAAAATGGTATGAACAATTTAAGAGCAATGCACTTGTACTTTACTTGTCAAGAAATAACTTTCCAAGTTTCTCTGTTAGAAGAGAATGAAAGAAGTATGTTCATCTCCAAGGTGGTTAAATAATTAGTAACTTTTTTAATCAATGACAATGTAATGGTTGTTGTCATTAGGTATCAGATTGAGAGTTTGATTCTATCCTTGCTAATATAAGCAAATGTGTGTTAACATATAAGATACCTGGTTTCAGTGCATTTTTACCTTGCCATGAGAAAAGTTTTCCATTTACCCAGCTAAGCACACAAGTTTGTAGAGGTTCAAACCATCACACTGCTAGAAAGTAATGTGCATATTTTGAATAAATAGTCATGTTTACAGTAGGTGTTTCTGTTTGGTTCGGGTTTTTTTCTATTGGCTCCCAAATGTAAAAAACAGATTTGAGTTTTCACAAAGCACTCTGCTTTGACCTAGGTCATCTCTCATTACATCCCTGATAAACCTGATTTTAATGGAGAGAAAGTATAGCCAATGGGCAAAGCTTGACTAACAATATCAATATAAGAAGATACTTATTTTATCACAATATTGATGTAGTGGAAAGAACCACTAGCTGCATGGTCAGAATTACTGAGTATATCTGCACATAGACACAGTCTTTTGAAATGTGAGTAGGCTATGAAGGTACAAGCTGTCACTGTGCCTGCCTAGTCTGTGCTTAACGAGAAGGTCCAATCAGCCTGATACCTGCAGAAGACCCCATGGGAAGTTGGGTTAGCCGAACACTTCGTGTAAATTTCCTCATGTATTTACAAAATTATATACAAAATAAATTAGAGACTTGGGTGGGGGGGATGTGACCTACTGTGTGACTTACTCTAGGTGATCCTGCTCTGGCAGAGGGGTTGGACTCGATGATCTTTCGAGGCCCCTTCCAGCCCCTAACATTCTGTGATTCTGTTGGAAGATGATATATTAGCTTCGTTTTCTCACCTCTCTGCAAGAAACTGTGATTAATAGAATCAGATGTTATGATTATTATTTTTTAACTTCCAATATATGTTGTCGTATCCCAAAAGAGAAATAGATGTTCCCTGCAGGAAAGTGTGTCCATTGTAGCAGGACTAGGTTTTACTTATTTCATGATCTCCTGTAAGTGGAGGACAGAAAAGAATGTATGCCAACACTTCTTAGTTTTAGAATTAGGTTTTCAAAATAATTTGTTACTGAATATTGCAGGGGCATATAATTTTAATCTGTCACAACACTGGTGCCAAGGGTAGTTGTGGAGTTACTACATACTACGCTAGCAGTACATCTGTTGGACAAGGAGCCATCAGATATGCGGTCTCTATCACCTCACTATTCCCTTACTCTCCACTTGATCTGAGTAGGAACATGGATTTACCCAAAGGAGACTTTTCCATGTGCTGAAGTCTGCAGGGACAGACGAATTTGACATGGTGAGGAGAGAGGACCCCTTCTTCTATTCGTATTCTGCAGGATGGAGTTCCCTACCTTCTCACTCTCGAAGCTTGTGAATGGGCAATAGTTGTCAGCTTGTGAGAGGACAGAATTGGCAGAAGACAAATGTCCTGTCTCCCAGGCACAGGCCATGCAGAAGGTATCATGTGAGAGCTTTCAGGGAGGGTCGCCAGGAAGCACAGGTCTAGTCTCACACGCCTGTTCATAAACCCTGAAATGTAACAGAAGGAATCTGAAATTAAAGAATGGAGATTCACTTTCAAAGTGTAGTCCTGATCTGAGCTGAAAAGCTAATGTACATGTACCTTCTGACGTTAAGAGAGGGTCAGTACCAAATACATAATCACAAACCACACTATGGTTTGTCCCCAGAGCTCTGAGGTTGTTATGAAAAAGAGAAAGTTATCCTTACATAGAATCATTTACGTTGGAAAAGACCTTTAAGATCATCTTATGGAATTGTAGCTGACATCTCCTCCCACAGAAAACGGTTGCTGTTAAACCCCCCTGGCACTTCTAACACTGGGTTCTCACTGTTAACCAATCTGTTTATACAATTCTCTCTAAACATGCAATTGGCACTAGCCAAAAACATGCGAATTTTTAATTTCAACATATTCCCAACAACAAAAGAAAGGTTTAGAAATGTCAAAATAAACCTTCTGCATCTTTAGGGACTTCAGAGATGTGAAATAGTTGGTGCACAGATACAAACGAAACAAGTTTGTTTGGAGCATAGACACGTTTCCCTACGTTTTTGCCTTACGTTGGTACATGTCTCATTTAAAACAACTCAAGAAACTTTGAATTGCCAAACTTGAACTTTTTAGCCCATGATACAGCCACAGATCTGAATTTCTGAAGAAACCTAGCCTAGATCTAGCTATCAATCAAACATTGCAGTTTCCAGTCTGATTTTTCTGCATTCCATAGGTCACATAAGTACTTGTTAAAACCCTTATATAATTTTTCAGCTGTTTAGCACTTTCCATCCTGACAAGATCATAGTTGAAAGAGTTTGATGTGAGCACTGATTTTCATTTGCTATTCATGTGCTATTTTCATAGCTCCCTGCCAATGTAATTTCCTGTCTGAATTTATTATGCTTAAAGGATGGGAATATTTTAAATTTTTTTAACAAAACTAAATCAAATGAACCTCTATTATATGCACTTGGTTTGCCAAGAATCTTGCTTAGGTAAATTTTAAGGTTATTTGGGGGGGGAAAAAAAATCAATTCCACTTCCTCTGTCAGATTTTCTGATGAAGTGAGCTATAGCCCAATGCAAATCAATAAAATAGGATACACTGATCCTACTTGTTTACCAAATTGTTACCAATAACAAGAATAGTATCAATTTATTCAAAAGTATTTAAAAAAAAAAAAAGGGAAGAGATTTGGAGTAACTTCTTTACAACATAACATCTGTTGGGAAGGAAAATATCAAAAGGGTAGAATCCCAAGTGGTGTCTGACATGCCAGACAAGGTGGCTGCTCGACAAGGCTGCTCTCATTCCTTGAGAAAGCTGGTGAAGGGTTCATCTTCTTACGAATACGGAAAAGTTTGGAAGGGCATTGTAAAGACTAAGATGTGGGAAAAGTCTATGGAAATATCTAGGAGATAAATACCAGATTTGTACTGTGGGTTGTTTTGGTTTTTTTTCAAATGTGTATGCAGCTTGAAGAATCAGCCAGCAAAAAGCAAGCAGAGTTCACTGTTCTCCAAGACAGTTTTGTCTGGTCAGGACTGTCAGTGATTGATTTGACAGCAGAAGACAAAAATGATTCTTTCTGCTACACGGTATAAATAGAGAGAGATTTTAGCCTTAAGTCAGGAAATCATTCAAACACTTACTTAACTGGTTTTCCTGTTCAGAGGGGCTTTCTGAACAGTGGTATGGTGTAGATATGGCAAATAAAAAGGCATTAAGTTTATGCTGATTATAAGGATTTTTATTTTAAAACAGGACAGTTGGAAGCCTCACCCAGTCTTGCTCTTCCACGATCATTTGTTAAACTAAACCGTGACAATTTGTTAAATGCCGAGCAAAAAACAGATGATGTGGAGTTTTGTATAAACACTACTGAGCATATTTGAATTTATACTGAAAGACATTTACCACCATTTTTACATGCAACAAGTTGTTACCAGAGACAACTTTTTAACGAAACAGAAATAATGTTTATTGAGTCATTTTGACTGGCTTAACTGAGTCTCTATTGCAATTAACTAGTGTTATGAAATGTGAAATGAATGTTTTGAAATGCTAAGCCTTAAACTAGAGATTACTTTTAACAGTTACAATTTCAAATGATAAACATATATTTATTAGGCAACACAGAACACTATTCATGGTATTAGACCATTAGAAAAGCAGTCATACAAACAGCACATAATATTTTTATTGTTAAAAAGGCATCAAATTTACAGTAAGGACCTTGTCATACAAGATTTGAACATAGGTCATGGGAGCAGACGAAGGTACAGAACTCTACCTGGCACATTGACCCACGTTACAACAGAGCACGCACAAATGCATCGCACCCCCCTCGGCGATTAAGCAGCACCGCCTCCTGTGTCACAGGTAAACAAGAGTCCCTAGTTAATGTGGATACTGGAGCTCAGTTTAAAAACTGAGATTATAGCTTTTACCATATTTGCTAATTCCACACTATGCTTGAGTGGCTCCCTGTCACCAGTGTTAGGTTTGCTGTGCCTCAGCCTCTCTCTGCAGCAGGGAAGTTGCTGCTGGCCTGGGAAGCTGAGGCTGAAAGTTGTGTCAGTTTGTGCCAGGCCACAGCTGGCAGTTACCTGTCTCAGGCAAGGGATGCCCAAGGACTCCTTCCCTGTGGCACCATCAGCCCCACTGGGTTTTCCCCAGTTTTCTGTGTGCAGAAGCACAAGCAAGCACCATTCTCATCAGCAGTTCTGTCTCCTGTTTCATTAGCTGGAGGGTTCAGCACATGCTGCTTGCATTTAGCCCAGGTCTTACCAAACCTGAGAGCCAGCCTGTATCGCTTGCAGCTATCAAGCAGCCAGCTTCTCATTGAGATAAAAGGACAAACATTTGCCCCTCACAAACATACACAAAATTATCAGCAGCCTGTTAGCATTCACAGGTTAAGCTATTTTTTTTTTCACCTGCTACACATGGCAAAATTTTCTAATTTGCATTTGTCTGCATTTGTAATGAGCATTCTCATGTTTTGAGTGTATGTCAGTAACTTTAATACAGCCTGCACACAGCCTCCAAGACGACTGATTTGCAAAAACAGTCAATTTTTTTTTTTTTAAATATCTTTGTGCTTATCCTGTCATAGATACAATTTGTTTTTTAAAATAGTACAAATCATTGCTTGTCTAGCACAGTCACAGAACCGGCAGCTAACATTCCTGAAATTTAAATTAAAAAGACAATAAAAAATGGAATAGAAATGTCATTTATAACCATTCAATTCCTGCTAGTAAATACTTCTGAACCTGATCTTCCTTAATCGAAATGGGGCACAGGCTGCCAGATCAGGTCTTTCTCATTCGAATTCTAAAAATAGGAGCAGGAAAGTAGAAGCAGGCACAGATTTTCCTTGCTTTTGTGAAGGAGTGGGAACAAATTCAAGTGAATGACAAACCATCTTGCTATTCAGCTCTCCTGTGATTGCATTTCCAATGTAAAATTTTGCTTTGAATTCATTTGATTTGGAGTCCCATTTTTACCAACAGATGTGAGCCGTTTGGCAACATGCTCATTAGCAAAGCTTTTTCTTAACAAAGATAAGGATAAAACAATTGTTACAAGTCAAAAATGAGAGGAGCTTGTGAGACCGTTAGGAAGGTAGTGCAGTGACGTTTGACCCCGGCTTTGCAAATCAATCAATCTTTACCAGTTGGTTTTATAATGATGATAATGAAGCCTCAACAGTGTGCTTTAACACGTTTCTCAAAATCAGCCACTGTTTTTATGCACTACAGAACAGATGCCGATTTCCATGAAAATCTAAACACAGTTTTCAACTGCTCAATTGAGGTATGGTATTTTTTTCTGGTTATCTGTTGATGTTTTCTGGTACCTGGGAGGATTCCCTATTGACAAGAGATCAGTGTACACATCCTATCTTCCTGTAGCCTCATCTTACGCTGTTTCAACACTGAGAATTTTTCAGTGCTTGATAGTAAAGGGCTACTAATAAAATCAAAGTTGTAATGTGATTTTATTCTTATTTCCATGTCATTTTATGGGAAGAATCATTTACAAATACAGAAGATGTTGCATTTTAAAATGTTTTAATGATGCATATGCAACAAGTGGTACAAGAAATAAGAGAAACAAACATAACTTATTTTCTGAACTAACAGAATGGGGTTTGGACTTGAAGGGAGGGAGACCTTTTTTTGGGCAGTGACAGACAAGCACGTAGCTAACACTGGCAAAAAGCCCTCCAAACCGGAGTAGACAGATATTGCCAAAAATGGGCCAGCAGAGTACAGACAGTGGCCACATAAGAAGTTTCCTTGTCTCTGGTCCTGTATATTGTACAAAGAAATGAACACTAGTTTTGTACTAACTGTTTGCTAGTCTGTCAGTGTGGGTGATCATCTCTGTGCTGTACCTCCCCACACCTTTGTCTTTATCTTGTGTGGAAAGTGCTGGTGGTTTTCTGGCTGCTGCCCAGTGGGTATAACGGATTATGTCGTAAGGCATATTAAATACTGATATACTGAATATTTTGTACAAAACACGAAGCATCTCAGATTAAGGAAACCCAAATATTCCCCTCTATAAAGATACTGTATTTAATGTAGATATTTATCTGAATAACTTGAGATTTGGTGTATGAGGTTTTCAAGTACAAATAGGAACCCAACCAGATAACCAAAAAAAGACCTTGATAATTTGTATTGTTATCCTCTCAGATAAGGAGTGATCATGAAAGATGGTCTGGCTTAAATGTCATATATAGAATGATCTAACTTATTTGTCTTTCTGCATTCTTGACAGTGAAATCTACAGTTTAAAAAGTAATTTAATAGGATTGGTTTTAAATATATTACTTTATAGTTTTAACAGGTTACTGTTGTTACTGCAACACTCAAGAAGGAAAAGAAAAAAAAAAAAGACTGTGTCATTTTTAGTATGTTTTGCCAAATATTGAATCCTCTAGTCAAAGTCCTCCTAATTTGTTTTCCATTCTAGGTACAGAATGTGGCTGCTTGGACTTTGTTTCAGAACTGCTTTATAGTCAATATATTTGTAACAAAATTGTCTTCTCATTTTAGAAAAATACCTAAAGCATTTCTTGGTGTCATTAGACAAAAGCTATATAGTAAAGGTGTCTTGGAGTAGTCAGAAAGAAATCAATATAGAATTCCAGCACTACATACATTGATTGCTTTCTGCAAGTGTCCTTACCGGTTAGTCTGGTGCAATGCCCTGGTGCACTTGCAAGTGACCGGTGGGGCCTTGGGCATATGACCTCTTCTGCTTGCCAGAAAAAGCAAGGAAAATTGATCAGCTCCCACTGCAGAATCTTGCCTGCTGTTCTCAGCTGGAGAAGGAAGCAGAGGTCCCAGAAATCTCCTTTCTATGTTCCTGTTTCTCTGTGGCAAAAACCAAAGTCACACCTGCACTTCGTGTACATGTTCCTACAAACCATTTGCCTACCATCAAAGAGCTTGGCAAACACTTGTTGCTAATGGTGACCTATACTGATCTAAAAAATAAAAAAAAGTTATTTTAAGAGTTTGTGTCTGAATTATTCTGATATATCCTTCCATACATTTTTCCAGATGCCAATACCGTTGAAAAAGCTAAACTAAATTATCACTATTCAAAGAAAAAACGAGTATAATCAGCATTTCTCTCACCAGAAGAAAGCTTTTTCAGATAGTAAATAAATTTAAATCTTATTTACATTCACTTACAGTTGTGATTGTATTGATTATCTTTGCCAATAAGGAATGTCTTCTATTCTAATGAATGAGTATAAAAATGATTGAGTCTGCTTTAATGTTTGAAAGGATTCTGTATAAATTTAAGAGTTAATTGATATTATGTTTAATACAGTCTGTAAAGACTGTTTTCTAATGGGAATTTCTTGAAAGGAAGCAATTTAGCAACCGTGATCCCAAAACATGTTTGCAGGAAAAAAAAACAATCTATGGCAGTTAATTTCCCAAATATCATATAAATTATATACTTCTGGGTCCAAAACTTAGTATGTTTAAATAATCAAAGAATTAGTATTTATTTGACACCAAACCACTACGTAAATAAAGTCAGTTCTTCAACATTCCAACACGTAGAGGCCAAAAGTCTAAGCATGACCAAATCAAAATGACACAGCAATGCACAATAAAGGGAACAGAAACGATAAATATAAGAAGATAACTGCATGGCAGAGTTGCTGTAGTGCATTGGTACAAAGTAAGTTTACATCTGCACTCTCCTAAAGCTATCTATCACAAGTCAAGCGATGATTTCAGCCTCTAAGGCAGTGAAGCAAAATATCCCGACTTTCCAAGCACCTTTAATACTCATCATAGAAGCCTCATGATAATGGTAAGAGCGTAATGGTGTCTTTTCCCCTCTGGGAGGTACACATAAAGCCAGCCCTAGGTTAGCCTTTCAGCAACCTGGGTGATGCTCCCACTACAGCAACATCAGCAGAGCCTGAGGTCAAGGTTTGCATTCCCCAAGCCAGACATAAGTTAATGCTACTGTAGCACATTCCTTCTCCTACCACCTCCTTACTTCATAGCCCACAGCAACAAGCTGTGTTTGGATAGGACCAGTGACAAAGGGTTATGGAATATAACTTGGAATAAAAACTCAAAATGAGGATTTTAAGGGAAGAAAACACAAATCGAGATGATTCAAATATGTAGAATGGCTTGTTTCAAGCTATTAAAAATTCTTTATGCTTTTGGCTGCATTGTTCAATATCTGTTATAAGTAATTCTTAACAATTAAAACAAGGATAAAGAACGCAGCTTCACAAGGGATCACGTTGGAATTGTGCCATCAGTAAGGCTGAGCTGTGCTATTTGACAAAAAGCCCTATTGTCAAGGGAAACTAATGGCTATTGTTTGGCAATTAAAGCTCTGAATTTTCAGGCAAAATAACAGACCATTTTTCTTATTCCACATACACATTTAATTTTGGCTCGGGAGGATAAGTGAACAAAATACCCAGTAATGAAGGACTGCAATTTTTTTTTTTTCTCCTTTGGTCTCATTTACGTTATTCCTTCACATCGGCATCACATTTTCAGATCAGCACCTCTCTCATTTTTTCCTATTGTTTCTTCCCCTCCAGCCCACACATATGCTTAAAAACAAAAGAAAATTAAGAAAAAAAACCAATCGATGGAGGCTTGAGCTAATGCTGTTCTGGAAAACTCTTCTTTTTCACATCAGCTATTGCCAGCCACTTCCTTTCCCCTAACTGTGCCAATGTAAGAACAGCATTTACCAAAGTTTAGCAGAACATTTTTCAAGTCTGTCTCTATGTCTCTAAAATATCCTGTGATAATATTTTTAGAAAATTCAAAGCTGTGTCACCTATAGGAATTTATCTCTGTTGTGTTCATGTGCTAGGAAGTCTGCCAATACCTAAGGAGAATCCTCAGGTTGAAATGAATTGTGTCTTAAACATTTGCTAAACATTTTACTGTCTGCTTTATTCACAAACAAACTGGGAATTCCTCTGTAGGCCTGTAAAACTAACACTAAGTAGGAACTACAACATCTGTCAGCATAAATATAGGTTCGAGTTATGAAGATATGTCTAATCTTGGAATAGCTCATTCTGATAGAAGAGTCAGGAAGTTGTACACATTGCTGCAAAAATAGTTTTTCCTGTGGTGGTAAACCTCTTACGCAGAGGCGCCTATGAATACCCGTGTTATTACTAGAGCTTAAGAAACCTACTCTTCTTTCCTTCTCTCAATCTGGAAAAAAAAAAAAAAAAAAAAAGTCATTCTGCAAGTGAAGCAACTCTGGTAAATAGAGGAAACTGTCACTTAAAGAAGAAGAAATACATTCTGTGTGCAATCTCCTGTAAGGCAGCGCAGAGTTCTCCCCATGTCATGGCAAACTAGCGCTTGTGCAGAAAAGCAGTACCGGGAAAGCCTGAAGCGCAATACTCAGTCAGGTCGCTCTCTGTAGACCAGCCAGTGAGTGATGCAGGGTCGTCTGAGTTTGTTTGAGATCTACATTGTAGCATTAGTTAATGAAATCAGCTAACTTCAGTTATTTCCATTCTGTTTATCTTCTGGTACTTCTAACTAGATCATGCCTACAGAACACTTGTAGTCTCCAGTATCAGTAAAATAACATGGGTGTCTAGAAAACGCCTACTCACTTACCACAATACAGAAGATGAGCAGGAGCTAAGGGCTACTCAACAGCCATCTGTAACGTGAAACACTGAAACTTCACATGAAGTCAGGTTTAAAATAGCAGTACATTTACATACTGTTTAAAAAAAAAAAAAAATGAACCCACATTTATCTAGTTTCAGGAGCACATATGTGAAAACTTACAACCTTCTAACAACTCTTTTCTTCATGAGCCTCTTCAAATCTATTTGAAGAAAGCAAGCCCTTTGTTGTCTGATGCCTTGAAATCCAGACTGAGCAGACCAGGTCCTTGGACACCCAGCCCCCTCACAGGCTATTGATGAACGAAGGGGTTTCCGTCTGCCTGAAGACAAAGGGCTGCTCTGTGCTAAATGGAGTACAGACCTTGACAGGGATAACATGACAGAGGAGGTGGCTTCTCCTGCCTAGACCATTGAGGGCTTCACTCTGGAAAGCGCTTAGCACCAACCTTTCAGGCAGGTGAGCAGGCACAGGCAAACCTGCAGAGTGATGTCAAGTGGAGGGTGCAGCTCTTTACAGAATAAGCCTTCACTTGTGTTTTTTGAGTGCATGTGACTGTTTTTGACGAGTGAGGACAGAAACATTTGATACATAGTTACGAAGCCCCATTACTACCTCATGTGCTTCCTCAGCTTCTTGGCCTTACCCTTTTAAGCTGTTATAGGCCACCCTTCATGCAAACAGCTGAAAAGCGCATGAGATCCTAAGTTTAGCTTCAAATCAAGTCCTGCAGGCAAACAAAAAAATAAAATTATAATGAAATGTTCTTCAAATACAGAACTGTAAATAAGTATCTGGGTAAGTAGAAAATAATTATCAGTAAATTCTGCAGCTTATTGTAGACGCTGTGTCTCCAGCATCAAGGCTAGATCACAAATCTACCGTTTTGCTAACATTTGACAATTCAGCATCGCTGCCCCGCTGCTGGACCGCTGCTAGCCGCTGATCACGGCTCTCATCTGCACTTGGGCAGTGCGGTGGTTGTGCCCAGAGAAGAGCACAAGCGGGCTGCGGGACGGGCTACGGGACAGGCACGGAGCACCTGTACAAGACCCAGAGCGGCAGCTCCGGAGCGGGCTGAACCCCCGGCCGCCGCGGCTCCCGGCGCTGGGCAGGCCGTGGGTCAGCGCCAGCGGAAAGAGACTCGCCAGTCAGGGCGCGCTCGCTCGTGGGCTCGGACTCGAAGGGGCCCTTTCGGCCCCCGCGTCCTCAGAGATCCGCCGCGGCCTGCGCGCGCTGC
>VWZK01018813.1:153807-178086 GCA_013396935.1 Baryphthengus martii | reverse complement strand
TCCGGGAGTGGGTCGGGCGGCGCGGAGCGTGTGGCGGGGCTGAGGCCAAGCCCGGGGGCGGGCGATGCGCTCTGCTCCGCGGGTGGCAGCGGTCGGTGCCTGGGGAATAAGCAGCTGGCACCGCTGATCTAGGCTGAGCCTAATCGCCCTCGTGGTGGAGTCCTGAAAGAAAACCTAATCGGGTTTTTATCTTGGCGCTGTCTCAACAATAAAACTCATCTCTCTTCCTCCTCACGATTGCGTTTCCATTGTGTTAGCGAGCCCTCAGTGTGCCGGAGAGTGCGTTTTGGGAGATGCGCTCGGCTGGAGGCAGCGTCGGCAACGCGGGGAGACTGAACGGCCCCGCGGAAAGCAGCGCTACCGAGCTTCCCCAGCTCCCGGCGCTCCAGCGGAACGGGCGATAGCTCACAGCGGTCCTAAGTCCTCTCCCAGCGAATGGGCTGCTTGGGGATTGCATTTTAACTTACCCAAACGGCTAGAAAGCCCAACCTCCCTCCACCACCACCCCCTGCCCTCCCCAAATCGCCCCCGAAATAGACCAGATTATGCTAAAAGAGCATTTAATTATTTTCAGTGGGGAATTTAGACTTGTTTAACTATGGTTTGCATCTCCTGCTTTTTTTTTTTGTCAGCCAAGTTCTTTGTAAATTGTGTGCTCTTGTAAACTGTGAGAGTTGGAACGTTTTAATATTAAACATCAAAAATAAAGTTGTATCATTGTTACTGGTCTATCAATCCTGAAATGAACTCATTTATAGGATGAATACTAAAACAAAAACCAGGGGTATTGAAATTTTCAAGATAATTTTTAAAGCTGAGTATACAAAAAAGTTTAACTTGATATTGCATGTTTTCAGTGAAGTATAATCCCAGTCTACTTAATTAACATTTACTTTATTCTGTGGTTTTGTAGTTTGTTTGTGGGGGTTTTTTTCACTTCAGATCCCTCTACCGGGCAGAAATTGAGACTCTGATCTCTTCTAAGCTTGTAGATAATGGATAAGGACTAAGTGTATTCTATTGCTCTGGTGGATAACTCAGAAGAGCTGCAAAAATAGTGAAATTATTTTAGCACAGAGTGAATGTCCCTTGAGCTAATGTCAGACAGTGCACATTCGGTTTTTTGTTTGTTGTTGTTGTTTTTTTTTCTTGGAGACTTAATGCCAGGGCCCACAAGTAAGACAGTTTCTTGTTTTTCAGCATGCACTAGCTGAAAGTCCTTACCCTGTTATAGTGTGTTGGAAGGAAACTTTGGGCTTCCCTTTATGACCTAGATAGTGAGTCCCCAAATGCTAAGACAATGGCTTGGAAGTATTCCTGGTAGCTGTCAATGGAGGTAGACATAACCGGTCTTTCAGATGGGATATTAACTCCTCACTTGTACCCTGGAGCTTTTATAGGAGACTCTTGCCATTAAGTCCTTATCATAAGGATCTGAAGACCTACACTGAGTGTTGCTATAGCATCGCTGTCCTAAAACATTGGTAAGCTGAGAATGGAAGGAAGGACGGTGGTTTTGAAGCACAGGGCTGTGTAGCACAAGTAGAAATTGTTTAGATTGTCTGTTTGTGAAGAAAACCCATGAAAACTTCAGTGTAGTTTTTTTCCTTTCTTGATCACTCGACTTTGTTTCAGTGTCTTCAGGCTTAATGGGGGAAGAAAACAAACAAACAAAAAAATCAAAACCCAGAGCTGCCGTTAAGGCTGCTGCTGAATAATGGTTGAAGTTGCACCAAGTTATTCTTGAATTTAAATTCTTTGCTTTTAAGTTCTAGCCCTGAGATACGAGTCTTTCCAAGTCAGTAAGAAACATCATCTGAGGCCATAGTCAAGTAAGTAGCTGTGGTCTGCTGCCAAGAAAAGCCACAAGCATATCTGGCATAACCATTTCTAGCCCTGCACCACAGTCTGCTGCTTTTGTGCTTGCCAGAAGCGTCCTGTGGACTTTTTTGTAAAAAGCATCATTAAAATGACTTGAACTTTTAAAAGAGATAAAACTAATCTTTGGGGGGGGAGGATATGAGAAATATGAGGTCATTTTTTTTTACTGCAGAAATATTGCACAATATTGTTCTTAAGTGAAACTATCTGTCATTATGAAGCAAGCTTCATGACTTGCAGTATTTTCTTGTTAAAATAATGCTGAAGCAGGATCATGGAGGTGGGATGAAACTCAGGCTTTGGGTAAGGATTTGAGTGGCATTGGAACTGTTAATGTGCTTGGCTTTCAGTTGGCTCATCTGTCCTACCCTCTTAGAGGACCAACCTTCCAGAATAAAAGTATGGGAAGAGACCATAATAATCTTGCTTTTGGAGAAATAAAATGACAAGTAGACAGGGATTTCAAGCACAAGACTTTTTTTTTTTCTTTAAAAAAAGTGAAAAATAGAGAAAGAGTTCTCAAAGGGCACAATAGAAAGAAAATGTTTCAAGAACATAATAGTGTTTGGAAAAAAAAAAATACTGTGCTTTATCTGTGCAACTAAATAGTCTTGCAACTTAGTGCTGGACATGGGAAAAATGAAACTAACTCACAAGATGCTCAGAAATGTAATACTTTGGTGAGAGAATGAGAATATAGTTTTACTTCTGATTTATAGCCAAAACTTGTAAGAAGAATTTGCAGTAGGGCACTTCTCACTGTCTGCCAGAACAGTTTCATTTTGAATGACAATTAGAAAATCCCAGAGCTCCTATTAATATTATTATTTATTAAAATCACTGTACACTTCCAAATTTTTCTAATGCTCTTCATTTCTCTTTTTGCATGAAGCTTTTTTGAAAAACAAAACACATTTCTGAAGATAGTTACAGTACTGCAAGTTGCAGCCTTCCTTGTCATGAGTGCCTTCTAGTACAAAAGGAGAGGGACAGGATACTATCCAAGGCCATCTTTAGTTGCGTTGAGCTGCCGCTTTCATCTAAACTTATTTAAAAATTTTTATAGTAAGGCTGTGGGTATCTTGTGTATACCTAAAAATGTAGATGTAGAGGTTTAGATAGCTTAATAGTTCTTGGGTATCTTGCACCTTGTTGTGCATCTAATCTAAATTAGTGGTTCTGAAGATCACTGCTAACTCAGAAACTTTTTTTTTTTTTAGAAATGAGAGTAACTAGATAGTCATTGCAGGCTGTATGTAATCACGAAAGGTCAGATGTTCAAGGGGAAGGGAAAATGGGCTTTTTTTCCTTATCCTGGAAGATTTTACTGCATGTGAAAATGTGACACCCGAAAGTACAAGCTTCTCATAGGTGTGTGTTTTGCTATACTGGCACTAGACTGTCCATACTGTGTCTCTCTTGTGTATAAGGCTGGCAGGAGACACTTGCTCCATGGTTATTTTGGTGGAGAGTGGTGGGCAGAATATCTTGGAGTTATCTCTGCTTTACCTTACCTGTTTTTAAAGGCGTTTCCCATTCACAAACTAAGTAGTCTAAAACTCTAATTAGTGAGTTGATAAAGTTTGCAAGCCATTACGAGTGCTAGGAGTGCAAATTTTGGTAAGAGCATCAATGGAGCATCAGTTTCTCAAAGCTAAGTTCAGAGCATCCAGATATGATTTGAGGTGATGAAGCTCTCATGTGAGGAAATCTTGCTTTTTTTAAATCTAACCATTTCCTGCTGTTCTTAGTCATCTCCAACTGTAATCAAAAGTAACTATAGTGATTGTCCTGTTTACTCACTAGTGACTACCTGTAGCACAAGTGCCTTCCAGCACCATGTTCTTGGGTCTTACTGTTTCATTTGGCCTTTACCGTGGTGGTGGGAAATTCTTCGTCTGGACACCATCTGTCTCCCTGGCCTGTGATGGAGGATGAGCATGTCCTTCATATGAAACAACTCTTTCGCTGGTGGAGTGAGTGGGTGATAAAAGGCAGGTCTTCCTTGCTCTTTTTCTTGCCCTTTCTTCCTCCTCTGTACGAAGTATTGCTGTTTCACTGGTGAAGCAGCTTTTGGAAGAGGATCCTTCTCCTTTATGGTAGTGGATTTTCTGGAAGGGATGTCACTTAGGGCAGCTGTATGGAAAGCCTGGATCAGCACCCAGTGGCCAGCGTGTCCTTTTAGTGTTGAAAGTGAGTCTTCCTATCAGCTTCTCTACTATGGCTGGAAATTACTTAAGTTGTCAATTAATGCATTACTTGGATGGAGAGGTGGAGAGTGTTTACCTGTGGCAGTTTGAGAGCAGGTACAGAATAAGTGACTAAGGAAAAATCATGCAGAACTGAAGTAGGGCAGTGTAGGTGATGGCTGGACTGATGCTAGGAGAGGGTTGAGTGGGCAGGCACAGTTGGCGCTTGCTCTCCCAAAAACTAAGGGAAGTAACTTTACTCTTCTCTGGTGTCCTGCAGAGAATTTCTGTTAAAGGAAACTGCTATTCCAGTTGTAGAACACCAGCAAAATACTTGCATGGCTAAGGAATCCCCTAGAGATGGGTCCTGCCACATACTTAGCGACTTTCACAGGTGACAGTCCTTTCCTATCATTAAGCTGAACATAAGACGGATTCCTTTGTGTTCAAAGGTGAAATAATACAATACAGAATAGCTAGGAGTTAAAGGTAGACTTAGAAATATTATACTTGCACATAATAACTATTTCCAAGTAAAATTGCCGAACAGCTTAGGGGTTTTTTTTATCCCTAGATAGATATTTGCTTTTTACATTTAACTTTGATAAATGAACATCAACCACAAAAGAAGATTCATGTGTCTTCACTGTTACTCATTCCTTTTTTTTGTCAAGATCAGCGCTTTCATAAAAGATCAAAATTGTAGGACACTCACGTTCTCTAAAAGATTGTGTACAAAGCTAGGCTAATTTTGTGATAACAGATTAGGATTTGGAAATCAAGGTGACTAGTCCCAGATAATCTTGTCAGGAAAAAGGATCCTAAATAATTTTTCAGATGCAAGTTGCAAGAGAAAGACGTGGAAGGACAGTTTCTAGCTTGCAGGTGTGTAGTAGCAGGGAGCCATGAGAGTTTAAAGCCGATGGCTGAGATGCTGCTGTACAGAGGTGCTGCAAATAATTCTCTTTGTAGATGTTGTGGGTATATCCTATGACATTTAACATGGGGTAGTTAATTGTAACAAGGTAGCTAACCAGGCAAATTTTCTGCCACTCTGGTGTGTGTCTGGTGTTTGCATATGTGTATTTTCTCTGTAGATACGGTAGAAATAATACTTCAGCAATTCTTCTGGGTTGAGTTGTGTTGCTGTTGCAAGGTCGGGCGTTGAGCAGCAATGCACAGGTAGCAAGTGAAGCTTGTTGGGAACACTACTGCCTTTAAGCAGTGGAAATGCATTGAAGCAGAGGAAATGAGGTAAATGAGCTTGTGTTTTGAAGCACGCTCTGAAAATGAAAAATGCTAGTCTTAAGCACAGTTCAGAGTCTCTGGAATTGTATGGGGGGCTAAGTCATCAGTTTCTATCAAATAAAATCTATCCTGCGAAAGTGTTTTGGGTGATAGCTTTCAGATGACTTGTGATAGTACTTCTACTGTCTCTTAAAGGTTTCTGCAAGGAGTGGTGTCAAAAATGATAACACGCTTGTCAGCATTGTTGATACTTCTCATAGCCCTGGGGGCATCAGATGGCTTGCATGTTGTCCTACTGCTCTGGTAGAGAGGAAATTAAGACTGCTGAGTGATAGTAGTTTTGTCCATCTTTCATTTGGTCTGGAAGCTTCTGATATGGACAGAAGTCTTCTGCAGAAGGGATGTATAATTTAAAAAGTAGGAGAATGAGTGTTGGTTGCGGCTGGTGCTGACTGGACAGAGGCTGGTCTGACTGATGTGCCTGCCTAGGGAACAGGTTGCCCAGAGAAGCTGTGCATGGTCTGTCACTGGATGCGTTCAAGACCAGGCTGGATGGGGCTTTTAGCAATGTAATCTAGCAGGAGGTGTCCCTGCCCATGGCAGGGGGTTTAAACTAGGTGATCTTTAAGGTCCCTTCCAACCCAAACCATTCTTTGATTCTATGTTTCTCTCATTTGGGTTTTGGGGGTTCTTTTTGAAATTTCAGACATAATTCAGTGACATTGAATTTTTTGCTTTTAACCCTTCAGAATTGCTCCTTGGTTGTGTGGTCTTCAGCTTCCATTAGAGTTGTACCTTACTAGATGGAGAGGTGGAAGCGTGATTATGGATTTAAGTTGGCTGTCTAAAGGGACCAGGGGAGAAGATAACACAACTTTAAACCAGTGTTCAAACAGCATAGACATTGTGGTCCCGCAGGCAGCGTGTCAAATGTGGGACTTAGACGCTTTTTGCTAGCTACTCAGTGTTAACAATCTGTATGTTCCTGTTGTGAAGCAAATCTAACGAGGAAAAAAAAAGTGGAATATGAACACAACAGAAGAATGGCACGAGGAACCTGCAAAAACAGAGGTTTACAGAAACTCCTGGTTTCTATCCCCTACGAATCATGATTTGAGGAGAAGAGAAGGGAAGTTGGTACAGATGGTTCAAAGACTGAATGAAGGGACTTGAACAGCAAAGAGAGATGGAGCAGGGAAATGTGAAGCGTGAAGTGTTTGGTGTTTCTATTTTCCATCCTGGTTTCTTTTTCAGTGCAAGGCAAGTTTAAAAAAAAATAAAATTAAAATACAAGACACATAGTTCTGACAGGCTGCTAGTTTCTCTGCTTTCAGTGCAGCCTGGTATTGCTAGTCCTTTAAGAGTAAGTTAATCCTTAGCTATAATATCAAATTGAAAAATTACAGATGACATAAGTGCATCTAGCTGTGCTGTTGGAACGTACCAGATGTTTCTCAACTGTTTGGCATCCAGCTTTCACTTCTGGTGACACATTAATGGCTGATTTGTTGTGCTGAAAGCAGAACCCAAACTACTACACTGATTTTTAGCCATTCTAAAAATGTTTGTAGGTTATGTTCCTCCTTCCATCTTAGGTTCTTGGACTGAGGAGTAGCAAAGTGAGCTCAGTTTTGAATACCACATAGGAACTTAAGGTAGCTGATTCAGTTCATTTAAGAAAAACTTCCAGGTGTTTTATTTTTTGAGGCAACATTTTTCTCAGGATTTCTTTAACAAATTGTATTTGGAAGTGGTTTTGGATATTTTAAAATTTTCAAACCAAGCTACCGGTTGTTCAAAATGCACAGAAATGTCAGGAGTTTTACTGCTCTTCCAACTTGCAATGAAGAGATTTCTATGCAAATATTACTTGGTCCAGCATACCCCCCACGAAATTCGGCACGAAATCATAACTTTAATGAGTAGTAGTAGTACTTGGTTATCCAATTAATTTTTTTAATGAAATTTAAATCGATCGGCTTTACACATTCCTCCTTCTAAGGCAGATAATTATCTGAAAAGTCTTTTTAAAAAAGTCTGCAAGTCTTTTTAAAGAAGTTGGATGCGCTTGAGAATTTAGCTTTTATTTTCACTTCAACTGCTACAGCTTCATCATAACCTGGATTTTTGCTTCCTTAAAAACTATACAGCTCTTACCATAGAAAAATTGCGGAAAGTTAAAAAAAATCTTAACTCTTCCACAGAATTAAGTTTCTAACTGGTTTTTAAAATGCTGACTAGTTAGGTGTGGAAAAAACACCCTGGCTAAGAACAGTTCTTTTCCATCTGTTTTTTTCATAGGGTAAAGAAAAAGAAATTTGTTTGTGATAACCACCTGTTAGGTACTTTTGAGAGCCTCAGGGGGAATCTGGTTTGCTCTACAGCATTTTCAGATTTGTTTTACAAGTATAAGGAAACTGGATGCATGACCTTTCTCCCCACCTCCTGCAGTGGAAATCTTTCACTGAGTCTTTGTATGAACTTGGATGACAACTATCCTTTAAAAGTAGCATAAGAGTTTATATATATTGGCATATATATTTTCACTATTCTCAGGATACAGTAATTATGTTGGCTTGATCTGCATACATAAAGAACTAGATGATAGGGAGATGTGAAAAAAACAGCAGATGGCTTGATTCTGAGAATGTAGTTGGATGTGGTACTTAGCTGAAGCAATTTTAGGAAAACCACACTGTTCTCGTCTCTTTGCCCATTTTGGGAACGGTAGCAAGCAAAACCAATTTAAGTCATTCTTCGTGTTTGGGTGTTTTGGCTATAAACTGTCATCAGTGAATATGCAGGTATACTGTACAAATGCTATGCACCTGAGCTAGGATCACCAGTTACCTTTTTCTGCTCTATTGCATTTTACTGCAGCACGTTCATCTTGTATAGGGGGAATATTTAGCCGGGGCCTTTTAAGATGTTTAAACACTTTGGGTCTTAACAAAGACCTTTCCTTATTTTATCTCTCCTCATTTGCTGTAAGGTGATGAGCTTTAAGTGCAAATGTTTTTTTCTGTCCTTCAGAAACAGACTGTTTTCCTGCACAAAACCCCTTCCTTACAGCATTACCTTTTTGAAGACCGCTGGATATTATGAGTTTTATTTCTGCCTCTTACTGCAGCTGTTGCTCTGTCATGCTGAAAGTATAATGATTTCACTGCATGTATTCTAACAAACTACTATGTGTCTTTAAGGATAAGCTAAAGTTGCTCTAAGACCTGGGATTTCATTTTGCTTGAGCTTTCCTTCACATTAATGCAGCTGTCCTTTTGCCCTTGGTGGAATGTGCGGTGTTAGATGCACTGTTCTGAGGCTCTGCCAGCCATCAGTGAACTGGCCGCTGGCTAGCGTTGCTTGGGTGGTGTGCCCCGCACCAGGAACCCATCTTGTTGCCATATTACCGTTGCCCGTGTAGTTTATGTGGTCCCTCACAGAGAATATGTCGTTAGTCAAGGTATTGCAGAGCATGTTGTAAAAGGAGGTCAGATACTTGCCTAACGCTCGTGAGAAATAATATTGCGTACAAGACGTTAGGAGTAGCAGGAGAAAGTGCTTCCCTGGTAATTGTTCTAAGGTAGCTACTTGTACTTTTGTTCCCATTTCTAGGTTGAACTTTAGAAACCAATAGGGTAGGCAAAATAAGTGTAGTCATAATACTGCTGTTCCTTTAATTCTGTTACAGTAAGGGAAAGAAGACTTGTTTATTGAAGTTTTGAGTTTGAGGGAGTTTAACCAAATTTAAAAAGTGGAATAGTGCCTACAACTATCCTAAAACTCACGAGCTAAATAGTATAAACTATAGGAAAAGATGTGTGAAATAGAAAAGTTACTTATCTTAGGGATGTTGAAGGTAGTGAATCTTTCAGGATAGCTGTTCAGTAATTCTGAAACAAGCAAACAAACAACTCCTTCAGCTAATCTTACCTAGGGCATTTTACCTAGCTTCTTTCTTGCCAATCTCTTCGTCAAAACAATAAAGCGACTATGAGTTGACTTTTATCTTCTGGCCTTATCTGAAATGGGATAATACTGAGCAGCATAGTTAAGGTGTAGTTGGTTGGGTTTCAAGTTCCAGTTTCAATTCAGCAGTTTCCAGACAAATGGGCTTGCTCTCGCTTCACTGAAGCCAAAGCGGGGCTCCTATTCATAAGCTCATTGCTTACTTTGGATTAGATATAAAGTAAACAAAGTGAGTAATGTTATTCTTTCATTTGTCCACTTAACTATGTAATGGATTTGGTTTTGCATAGGAGCAACAAATGCTGGGATGTATGATAACTTGCTTGCTTCTCTAACTTAGAGGAGATAAAACTGCTTCAGCAAAAGGCCATTTTTCTTCCTTGTTATATCACAGTAGATTATATAAGAATTGCACTTAAACTGTTTCAGTACAGTTAATGTCATCTTCATTTGAGGATGACAGCGTAACTGCTTTTTCCAGGAACTACTTTGGCAAAAATATGACCATTTCTGTGTTGTTGGCTATTACCTTCTGCTTGCTTTCTCTGAGAACGGAGACAATAAAGCTCCTGTTATTGACTCTTCTGTCAGCTTGGCATGCTGATTTATCTTTTGGTCATGTACATGGAGTGAGAAAGGGGTGCGTGGTGCAGCATCAGGATGGATCCTTCACACAGCTCTGATGGTCTGTGTTGCTGTTGTAAAAACACCGGCCAGTGAACTTGTAAACAGAGGCAGAAACGGCAAGAGAGGGTTTGGGAAGGCTGTTAAAAGCGAGACCTGCTTGATTGCTCTTCATAGGCTAAGTTTAGGTAGACTTGATCTTACAATGAATGAACACCGCTATTGAAATGAAGCCCTACTCTTTTCTGTGTTTTCTTCTTAAAGTTAGTATAAAGTGTACCCCTTTAGTTGCATTGCCTGAAATGATGCAATTAAGAAACAGGATCTGATCCTGGAAAAAAAAACCCACAGACTTTCTTATTTATAAAGTATCTAGTGTTGAGAGTGAATTGATGAAGCAAGGGAGGTAAACCCTGTATATTCATGTACTCGAGTCTCTAATGTGACTGTGGAAAGTTGTGGATGGTTAGTCTTAATTTTATTTTGGAGCTCAGCATTTCTGCTGACAAGAACACAAGGTTGCTTTTATGAAATGAACATAGGGAAGGTTATTTTTTTGAGTAATAAATCCTGTGATTGTTGTCACTCGTCACTGAAGTGACTTTTCCTTTCAGGTTCCCATGCCTGGACTACTTGTTCCTGGTGTGCTGTGAGTACTTACAATCCTTGTGCCAAAGGCATGAATTTTTTTCCTTCCCATTTAGGAACTAAAAGTTGTCTGAAGTTACCTATTGCAGCTACGCTCCAGCACATTATAATTCAATGCAGGCTGTTCATAATGCATATGGTAGTTCTTGTCTTGACTGCGTGGTGGGTTATTTTTTACCACGTCCTTAATTAAAAATGAAGTAAGATGCTCAGGAATGAGCGTGTGGTTGTGGTTGTCTCCCTGTACCCTCCTATGGGACTCTGGCTCTGACAGTGTTTACCAGGAGGAATTTATAACAAACCAAGCAGAGAGAGACAAAAACCCCACACCGTGAGTGAATAGGAGCAGTGCTAAATTGATAGCTCCGCATTCTGCAGGGCTGTTAGCTGATGAGCGGGCCAGGTAGGGCTGGCTGCAGTAACATAGACATCTGATACAGCTTGGAGTCTGCTGCATGACTAATGGACACGAGCCGAGTGCAACCATTTTTCGTATTTCTCAACCAAGTGGGGCTGATAAGCTTACGAGAAATAAAGATCACAGATTTGGGGCTTGAGTTAGATCTGATGGAGAGCTGATTCTGTCACCTAGTCTCCAAAGGCAGATGTCTCGGTTTGGGTTTTTTTAACTCTTGGACTTCTGGTTTAGATCTTCAGTGTCTGAAAAATAACTTCCTGCAGAAGCAGTTCTGTCCTGTTCAGGAGGGCCGGCCTTGCTCTTACAGGTTTGATCCTGTACAGCATGCCAAGGAAGTATACCATATGATGGGAATACTGGGAAGGTACAGAGGAGGACATGAGGAAATGCTGATGAAAATCAGAAGAGGTAGCTGTAAGAAAAAAATTACTTTAGTGTCAGTCAGATAACGTAAGTAGCAAGCTGCGGTTCTGTGCTTGTAAACTAAGCTTGCATGTTGTGTTGACTTGGAACAGTGTATTATGCTCTAAACTTTCAAGAAGTTGAAAATAAGCTGCTGCTTCTACCTCACGTGATTGATTTACCATGGGCAGTGGTTGTGGTGCGCATGAGCAGAACTTCAAAATTCTTCAGGATTCATTATTAAGCTCGTATAATGTCTAAAATATTTTGTGATTGTTTCCACTTTTCTACTGGTTTTCTCGAATGTAGATCTTCTTTCCGTAAATTGATAGCAGCTTTCAGCTTCTTTCCTGTGCAGCAGTGCATATGTGTTTGCATGTGTGCTTGGGAGGCAGAGCTGTAGCTGAAAGTGTATCATGTGGTGGAACTATGATAAAAACGTTTTCAATCAGCCCAATGTGCGTGAGCTACTAGACTAAAGATTAGTTTTCTGTGGAAAAGGAGAGCTATGACCCCTAACTCTTCTCTTAGATATTTTTTTTTTCTCTTTTTCACTTTCTATTAACATTCCCAACAGCTGAAAAATCTGACTTTGGGACTTGTTTGACTAGAACTGTGTAATAAAGCCCTAAACAAATTTCTTTGTGTCTTTTCTGAGGCTATACATCAGCAGACTGTCTAAGGAGAGATGATGTGTTTTTGTATGCTGAAGGTATGATTTGAGGTTTCTTACTCTAGGATTTATGCAGAGATTGCGAGAGCAAAGACAGTCAGCTTGCTTTGTGGTGGTTTCAGCAAGTGAGAAAATAATGGTGCGCATAATGTTTCTCTAGTGCTCACCAGCTATTCTGTGTTCAGTGACGCTCTTCTTCAGAATAAGAAGGAACATTCAAGGGGTGATACTGGACCTTGTTTTCGTTGTCCAGCTTGCCAAGGAGAGAAGTATGTGTGTGGAGGGGATTTAAGACGGTGACTGTGGTGTCTGGGTGAAATTGTAAACAATAAAATAACTACGAAAATCATCTGGAATTTCATAAGCAACTAAACTATGACCATCTAGGGCATGCTGAATGAAAAGGATATGTCTACAGTAGAACTTGCTGAAATGAGGAATGTCCCTACAGTCTGGCATGGAGCCAAGTGCATACTGAATTAGGTCACTGCTTTGTGTCAGTAATTTCCCCCTGTAGAACAATATACTCATCCTTTGCAACAAGGAACCAAAACAGAATGCTGATAAAATAAACACAAATTTAAAAGCATTTTCAATTAGCATGCTGGTCTATTCCCTTGTGTTTAGAGATTCAATGAGCTCTTTTATAAGGAACAGAAACATTTCCATAGTTGAATATATATAAGGCCCTGAAAGTGCAGAAAGAATAACAACCAGTTGCTTCTGGAAAGCTGGCAAGTCTTTATAAGCATTGCATGAGAATCAGATATCTTGTTCTTCGGACATCATAGAGAGTATTGCAAATAGATCTGTTTCAAAGAATTGAAGTCAAATATCAGCATGTGCAATTGAAAGATTTGGAACTTAATCTCTAAACATTAAAATGCTGATCCCAGGGACTTCTGTGTGATTACTTATTTCCAGGTATCTTACTGCTCTTTTTTAAATGAACTTCAGAATGTGCTGTGTGACATTGAATTAATTTTCCTACTATGATTCCTGTGTGCTTTTGCTGATTCTGGGGTTTCACAACCTGCTTTCTCTTGTAATCGTCTTTTACAGCCTGGATATAGTTGCTGGAATTCCTAAAATAGTGCCATGCCAGACCTAATTCATATCAAATATGGGTTGTAAATATGCAAAACTAGTGCTTTTCTGAAGAGAGAGGATAGTGAAATAGTGGGCTCATAAACCCTCATTTTCTGATAGAATGAGAATTAGGAGTCTTAGTGGCTTCACTCCTTGAAGGATGTAAGATGAAATATGTGTCTGACTCTTTTTGATGACTCTTCTTAGCAGAAATAATACTGGGGGAAAGAGATGTCCAAATTGGCTCAGTCCCCACTGCTTTAGCAAACTAACTCATCCTTTCAGCTCTCCATGTGCAATTTGAAATTTTAGTGTTGTTTAACATAACCAGTTGCACAAACATTCCTTGCCTTTAAAGGCCACAGGAAAGCTGTAGTGTGAAAAATGGCTGTTCTTTGTGGCGTCACACAGAAACTGTCAAAGATAAATAGGCCAGACCTATCTCTATGCTAAAAGGCTGTCCTGCTAAGAGTGTCACTAGCTCACTAGAAAAGGGTTTCAGCTAATGAGGGAATGATTAGAGCCTAGGAGGAAAAGAACCAGTAAGCTCTCTGCAGCCCACCACATGTACTTTCCATTGCTTCAGAAATGACTTGTTTTTCCTCAGTAAACACCCCTTAAACTAGTGCTCCCCAAACCAGCCTTCTAGTATAAATAGGTGAAGTGACAGTAGGAACGCTCAGAAATCTGCAGTTATTCATAATCTGTTGTTCTTGTGTTGATGGTGCAACACAAGCGGTAAAATTCCTGTGGAGGCTTGCTGACTTTCTTAATCCATCCTTATAATGATGTACATTTGGCCACAGTTAAAGTTATTAAGAACAGAGTTTTCTTTCATTGCCCCTGCTATTGTCTGAGGAAATCTTAATCTTCTGGGATATTGTATCCTCTTGACACCACATCAGGAAATGCCTTGTCGCTTGCTTCTGAGACATGAATGAGACCTAAAGAAACTTGGTGACTCATCGAAGTTGAACACAGGGCAATTTATTGGTAGAGCAAGAATTGAATAAAGGCCTGCTAGGCTAATGTCCCAGCTTCAAGGGGGTCCATTTATGGCTTAACAACAGTTACTGATTGTTTAAAGCCCATGGCGGTAGGAGGTTGTGTGACTTAAGTGGCTTTAAGTTAGAGATTCAGTGATCACCTGTGGTTTGCCTGTGCTGACCGTTATCAAACTGTACCAAAACAGTCTTAACTAGAAACATTAGCTCCTGCTTTCTAGTACATGCTTTCATTTTCTTTAATCAGCCCTTCAAAGTGAGGAGAAAGGTAAAGGCAAAACACACAGCTCTCTTCTTTGTGTCCTGCTGAGCTGTGAGACTCAACCCTGTTTCCTACCCTGTCCCCCAGTACCAAAAGGATCTCTTTGTAACTTGAAAAGCTGTTTTCTGTCATGGTATGGTAGCTCTGTGTGTACAGCAATGCAAAAATGCTGCCGTTCTAGACAGCTGTAGTAAGACTGTGCAGTGAAAAACAGCTTGGATGGGATTGATCAGTATTTTATGCAAGTCATATGCCTTGACTGATCTAAGATGTGCAGCTTCTGCATGGAGTGGCTTTCGTACAGTCTAGCATTTCCCTGGATTTAAAGAAACAGAGTTCTTTATGATAATAATTGTATCATCACCTTTTGCAGTTTAACAGAACAAAACTTCAGAAAGAAATCTGATAAAACAACATAGGCAACTGTAGGTACTATAGGTGCTAAAGAAAACTTGGCGTGATTTTACATAATTTCTATGAACCGGTTTTATCCTGTAGATTTTTTTCTTTTGTCTCCTTTGATTTGCGATGTCTGGACCCTGGTGAATAGTCTGAGGATGCATCTGGTGTTGATCACTCTATAGACATTTAACTTGCATTTATATAATGTTGTGTTTGTGTGGTGAGGAGTGGCTAACTCCTGTCTTACTTAGATTTAAAAGGATATGATAGAGAATTCAGTTGATAAAACTGTTACATTGTACCAAAGTGTCCAGTAGCTTTCCGTAAGTTCAAAAAGCTTCAGTTTCAGTTAACTGTTGCTTTTAAGCTGCTTTATTAAGAATTTCTACATAATGGATCTAATTTGTTGATACATAGGGTCATAGGCAGGGACTGTAGCACTAGAAGTACTAAAAACTGCTTCAAGCAGCCCCGTGGACTTCAGCTGGACGAAGTCAAGGTGTGCAGCTCTTGCAGAACTTAGTGTGCGTGACACGCATGCAAACTTGGGATCTGCTGTTGCAGGCATTGGTGGTGGTGGTGTGAATGAACTATTTAATCTTTCACGCCTTGTAATTGGAGCTTTCTTGCAAACGAGGGTGCTGAGTATCATGATACCATTGCTAAAGCAATATCCTGATGCTGGAAGCCATACGGGAAGGGAGAAATGCTGCAAGGATGTCCTTGGGGAGAAACATTGGAAGGTGTTTGTAAACACATGGAGTGCATCATGGCGCTGTGACTTATTTGCAAGGATGGAAGAAGACAGGATTTGTAGCTGCTGGCGGTGTGAGATAACAATCTGTCTAACTTACATGTAAGGGATATTGGAGTGGGCAGTTTTTTTCTAATCTCATAAGCATACTGAAACTGTACTGACGTTGACAAGTCCCAGAACTTCCCCCAAACAACAATTACACAACATAGTTGAAATGGATGTAGAGCTCATAGATTCCTGGGTAAATTTTAATGAGCTTCACTTATTTTCTATAATCAAGTTGTAAATAAAAGTATTTTATTAATGTTAGGAAGAAGATTATCATGCCTTGAGCTTACTGCTTAGCTCTTTATGACAGCGTAAAAGAGCTAAATCATTGCAGCCCATAAACTGTTTTGCTGACTCCTGTTGCTGAGTAGGATTTTTGGTATCCTCCTCTCTCATAACTGTGGTCTTTTACTTTGCCTTTTCCTCTGAGCCCATTTGGTCATCAGTGTAAGAGGGTGACCCATGCAAATAGCCAATGCCTCTTCACACTGGCCCACCCAAATCAAAAGGTGGAATTGAATTTGAATTTCTGTTGAATTTGCCTTATTCTGAAATGCTGTTTCTGGGAACTTCGGTATTTAAATCTGCAATACTTTATTCATCAGTGAATAATTATTCCCTAAAAGATACTTAATTGAAGTAAAAGCAAATGGAAATGCAAGCTGCTGCTGCTTCAAAATAGTTCTTGGAAATTTTTTATAGTTTAAAGGAGTAGGAAGAGCATGGGGTTTGTTGGTAGTTTTTTCCTCTCACAGAGGACAACAAAAAAAGAAGTAAGGGGAGAGTTAAAACAAGTAAGACTTCATGAAACTAAAAGAAGTCTTACTGCTTTAGCTAGCTAGGTGAAAAGTATGTTTTGTTAGACTGTTCATATTGCTCTTTTCCAGACGCTATGTCAAAGGGAATCACTGATGGGTAATGCAGTGGAAAGAAACAGTATTTTCTCTTTCTCCTCTTTGCACCCCTTCCCCTAGCAATCCTTTGCATCCATGTGTTGCAGCTTTGTTCATGTTTTTCCAAGTGACCATCTGCTTTGTAGTTCTAATATGCACCTTTCTTTTAATTTTAGGTTCTCTCTTCATTTTGCTGACTCAAACTGCAGATTCCAAGTAAAGGAGGGGAAGTGGAATAAAATACTCAAGTTCCAGGAAAGGCCAGACTAGCCAATGGAATTTACTAAACTGTAGACTGCTCTCACACATAGTGGGAGGAAAAAACCTGCTGTCGATTCTTATAAAATTACTTTTGCAGAATTTCCTCGCTGAACTTCAAATAGGCTAAACCCCCTCCAACTAGGCTTTAATTAGAAAATGGAAATATGACTGCTTGCTGGTGTCTTCCATCTTCCTCCCCCTCTGCAGAGTTTTTTGCTTGGGGTAGAAAATCCTGAGCAAATTGTATGGCGTCAACCAAACTTACAGTTGATGGTTATGGATGACATGGGAACTTCAGGTTTATGTCTCTGCAATGACACCTGATTAAGGCGAAGGCTAAAAAGTGCTCATCATCTACTTTATCAAAACTTGTAATAACTCTTACGGTTGTGCTTTCTCCCTAAGATTTGAACTCTGGGGTGATGTTGCCTGGAAGACGTGAGCAGATAAGTCATCTTTTAGGACTGGAAACGGAAATCATATGAGAATGTCCAGAAGAGGCTTAGTAATTCAAGCCAGGACTCGTTGGCTATTAGTGGGCCTTGCTTTACTCTTCAGTTTAGTCTTACTCATGTATTTGCTTGAGTGTGCTCCACAAACAGATGGTAATGGATCTCTACCTGGCATTGTAGGCGAAAATATGGGTAAAGAATACTATCAAGCTCTATTGCAGGAACAAGAAGAGCATTATCAAAACAGAGCTACCAGTCTGAAACGTCAGATTGCCCAGTTAAAGCAAGAGCTTCAGGAAATGAGTGATAAATTGAAATCTCTACAGGAAAAAAAGAGCCCCAAGGTCAATGGTATGAACTACCAGGGCACCAAAGAACAAGCATCCACTGATCTCCTAGAATTTCTTCATTCCCAGATTGACAAAGCTGAGGTGAGCGTGGGAGCCAAACTGCCTAGTGAATATGGCGTCATTCCTTTTGAAAGCTTTACGTCCATTAAAGTATTCCAGTTGGAGATGGGTCTTACCCGGCATCCGGAAGAGAAACCTGTTAGAAAGGATAAACGAGATGAATTGATGGAAGTTATTGAGGCTGGCCTAGAAGTTATCAATAATCCAGATGAAGAAGATGGACAAGATGAAGATGATGGAGTAGGAGAGAGGCAGCTGTATAGTGAAAATGATTTCATAGAAGGTATGTTTATTCCATGCTTTCAATAGAATGTCACAACAGGCATTTAATGGTGTTGGTATTTTTAGGGTGCTTACCTACTTGAGTATAGTCTTGAGCAGTAATTACACAGTAGAATATTTCTAATGATGAGAATATTACTGCTTTATTGTGTTCTGTTTTGCATGGGAAGCAAGAAACCTGTTTCAAGACAAGGTCTCACCACAAGAAGTGTACAGGGGAAGTTGTAACCACTTAAAATCCTGAGATGTTCATAATTGATTGTAGCTTAAGCCAGTGTGGCACAACTGCTTATAGTATTAAATAACTGAAAGACTTCAGTGAAACTGATGGCAGTGGGAGGAAGAAATCGATTCATCTCTCTTGTTCAGCATAATTAAGCTATTCAGTATGAAGCTACAAGGTTGGTTTTTTTCCTTCCCTCATCTCTATGCCACATTTAGTTACTCTTCAGGCCTCTGACTCTTGTTGAGCTGGCATACTCATATTGGAAGGGAGAGTATCGCTAGGCTAACATGTTCTGGCCACGTCAGCTGAAGAACTTGGTGTCCTGAGTAAGACACTTCATGGTACACTAGTTCTGGAGTTTGCTGAGCTGTGCAACCTTGAACTACTGTTCTCTTGTTCCTAGTCAATTCTCTTTCAGTGCTTATAATTTTTATTACAGAACACATTATTATGAAAACAAAAATAGCAGTTATGCTTTCAACATTTAGTGACACCCTTAAAAATGCATTTCTGGTAATTCCTATAGAAACTGGCTTTCAAGGTACAGTGTAATGCTAATGTAGATAAGTATTATTAAAAACTGCCCTAGAACCTCTTTTTTTGTATTTACAGTATTAAATACAATTCATGCTGCCATTAAAAAAAAAAAAAGGTTGGATGATGTTATAAGAGCATTACTGTAAAAGGGATTCTGGATCTCAGCAGTACTGATGTCTTCACTGTTAAGCAAACACATGCTGGAGAAAGGTACCATTGGCCTTGAAATAATTAGTTCTTTCAGTCTAAGATGATGTAATTGGTCTGTAGTGAGCAAAGTCTCTGCTTTTAACAGCTACTGTGCTTAAAGTTTTATGCAAGTACTCTTCTTCATTCCAAGGGTGGGGCAGGGTGTGGAATCCACTCAGCTGTCTCAGTCGAGCACAGACAGCACACTGTTAGGCTCTTAGTACAGTTTTTACTTAAGCCCATATTATTTTGTCTGGAAGTAGTCATTCTTGCAGTCTTTTTCTTTTTGTATTAAATGTGCAGCTGCTTTTCTTTTACTGTTTCAGATACTACTTATACTTTACTGGGTTTATTTTTTTTTTACTAGTACTGAAACAGTTGTTCATTTTTATGAGTGTCTTGCTTTTAATGAGTGAGTGCAGACCTCCAAGAAAGCAAGGAGATGTAGGACCTTAGAGCAGTACTTACACCGCTACCTCTGCTCCTGCCAGTATATTGATAATTGGTATTGGAAGCTGAACAGGTCTCTTGCTGTAGTAAAGGCAGTTTCTTCAAGTTTAGATTACAGGAACCGTAAAAATAATATGCAGCACTTAAAATATTTTTATGTTCAAGCTCATATGGATGTGATAGCAAGTAGCCGTAGTGTTATATACCAGTGTCTTTCAGACAGATGTGGGTTGAGTGGGTGTTCTGTGTTTACGCATGCATGAAAATACTACTGGCTGATTTAGACACCGGGCCAGCAAAAATACCAGCCTCTGAATATTACCACCTTTTTTTTTTTTGTTACTGTTCCAAAACTTATAGGTAAAAAATGGAACCAGCTGGTAGTGATACCTGCAGGTCCCTTGCCCTGCAGCCCTGTGACTGGGCTCTAGAGCACTACCACGGTTGTCAGTTTGTGTATCCTTGTTTGATGGGAGTGCAGATGGAAAGCTGATGTCTTTCCATTTAGGCAGTACCGTTCCCTTAAGCTATCGTAAACGGATGGGTTCAAGTTTCATAGTAGACTTGGTGTATCTACTGAAGTCACAACAGTTCCTTTAAGTGTCCTAAGAGCACAACTAAATTGTTCTTGGATTCACGTTGCTCATTTAGAGGAACAGTTTGTTCAACTCTGCTTGGGTTGAAACAAAGCATTTATCAGTAAATTCTATATCCTCTTCAATTGCTAATGATTGTTTTGTAATAAGTGATTTAGGACTAAGACTAGAGTTTTATGCAATTTGAAAGAAGAGACTGAGAAACTTTATGCATGGATTGATTTTAAGGGAATGCAGAAGAGAAAACTGACAGTGCATTAGTTATTACATAGCCAGCATATTTTAGGCTTAGTATGGATAAACTGATTTTGCTTTTATTCTGACTTGTAGGATTTTTTTCTCAAAAATAACACATCTGTCTACAAAAACTTACCCACAGAACTGTGCCACAAGTACAAGTTAAACTGGAAACCATCATTTTTATTCTAAAAGCGTTCTAGCTTTCTACCTCGGTAGCCTAACTTTTCACATAGGTAAATATTTGATCCTCGGAATTATTCCAGCTATTTTCCTAGACACTAGGCGAAAACTTGAGCTAGCTAATCTTTTGTGGTGTGTATAAGTTATACTAGTAAACTCTTAGATAATTTCGTGGCTGTTTAAGTTTATAAGCTTTTATCTTGTAGACAGTTTTACCCAATTGATATCTCTTAAGCAATGCTGAATGTCTGGAGGTCTTCCCCAGCATTTACGTTGGTTTTGCCCACTCAGTGGAACATTGCTGTCTTGATTGTAAAAGGGTCAAGAATTTTTTTACTTACTGTATTTTAGGATTTACCTATATTCATGTCATTTGTGACAATGATGGCTAATGACATGAATTTAAACTTAATCCACTTTTTCTATTTTATAAATAGACATTTCTGAAAATAAACTTTTCTGAAAATACACTTTTCTGAAAAAAGTATATTTAATTGCTCAATAATGCATGGTAGCCTGAATCAATTGATTTTTATTACTCTAATACTATGTGGGCCAAAAAACTTCAAAATGCCTACTGATGGATTATAACTTTCTCGTTGCTGCTCTGATTTTTGCTCTGTGCCCTTAATTTAACTGTTCGTGCAGCTTTTTTGCTGCCTGTTCAGCCTCTGTGGTCTCTGCATGAAGATATTCTGCCTTCTACTAGTGGTGGAAGAAAGATGTGTCCCTGATGATAGGGAGCAACCTGTTCAAGCGTTATCCAAACTGATGTTCTTGGGTTTTAGCATTTGGCATTATTTTTCACAAGACTCAATTGACTTTCTCTGCTGGTGAAGAGAAAACTAACAAGTTTCTCTGTTCTGTAGGGTTCTGTTTGCTGCATTGTTACCTTTTTTACTTTGCTGCAACCCCGAATTAAACCTCTACAATTCTAATATTAGCAAAATAAAAATCTGACCTTAAAAAAAGATCTTGTTCTGCAGTTGCTAAACACTTTGAAGTTTTTTTTCTTAATATGTCCATTAGATCTAAGCATATGAGAAACAGGAACATGCTATTCCCCATGGGTGCAGAGTATCTCAAGAGAGAATGAGTGTTGCAGTAGTATCTATTTTCACAATTGAAGGGGTCTAGGACTAAAAACAATGAACCTAATTGCTGAATTGGACATTCTGAGATAGCCCTGGATTAAAAATAGATTGCTTTGAGATCAATGTCTGATAATATCGAGAAACAAAGAATAAGGTGGAAAGAGTATAATAGTATTACCTCTGTCCAACCCCTTTCTTCAGAAACCTGGGACATTAGGTCTTGAATAGTGATACAAAACTGAGTGAGCAGCCTTCATGTGTATCTATACTTTACTATCAGTGTAACTGGCTTATTTGGGTTACATTTATCAGTATAATGGGTTTATTTTTGGAAGAGATTAAAAACCTTTCCATTGGATACACATTTAAAATTAACCTTTAGAAAACAGAGGCATTAATATATTTTCAGAAGCTAATTAGCAATTAGTTAATCTGTGATAAAGGTCTTGTTATTGAATGTCTAGAATTCAAGTGCTGCTGTTTGGGTGCACTTCTGTTTCTGTGCTTCCAGTTGGAACTGGCCAAAGTCCAAAAACTGTCTTTAGGTCTGAAGCTCAAGGGAAGACTGCTCACTCAAATATGTCCTTGACATATAAAAATTGTTTATCCCAATGCTGCAAGCTCAAAGTCAAAACTCTGGAAGAGTCTTTGCCATCCATAGAATGCTGTGGTTGTTTGTCATGTGGACACTCTTGATAGTATGTCCTGCATAAGACCAGACACTGGCCAATGTCCTGGGAACTTCAACAGAGAATTTTAATATAGAAAATTAGGACATATGTGTTAAAATTCCGTAAAACAAACACTTTCTTGGTAGCTTTCTTCATAGCTGTAAAACAAGTAATAATATTCAGCGCACTAGAAGAACGTTTTTTTTGCTTCATTATAGCAATAGATCTCCAGTATTCTTAGGATTTCATTTCTTTGGTGAGAAACAGAACGTCTGCAAAGGAAGTAAATCTTGGACCAGGAATAACAGCTGTTAAATTATTTCTGCTGCTTTTTCCCTCTGCTTATAGAGCTGTATTTTGGATGACAGCCAGTGTGTGCCAGTTAGTTGGAAGGTGAGATAGCAGGTTTTATTACATGAGTCAGTCCCAAGTGTTAAAAATCTGAATACACTGAAAAGTAAAGCAGATGTGAGTTCTTTTTCTGGCCATTCTCAATTCTGGCTTCTATGTATAGAGGCGTTAGTTCTATAAAAGTATTCAAATTAGTAGATTACCAATGGAGTTTAGCTCATAGCAAGGAGAATAACTCAAAGAGCATGTACTTAATATTTAAAAGAAGTGTAGCACTGGTAGGATGTTGAGATTCAATAGTTTGGAATCTTATATTCCAGCAATTGAATGTTGGCAAGGCACTACTCAAATTCAGACTTGCATATATTAAGCCTTTATGAAGTTACAGCAATGGATTTTTTTTTTTTCTTAAAAAAAAAAGAAACTTCAATGTAGAAACTTTTGTTCTCTACTACAGCCTTCTATTGTAGACTGACAGCTAAGCTCATCCTTTGATTTAAGCTATTGGCAAGTGTGACATGCTTTTAAAAAGCTTTACTGACGTTGTAAATGGTATTTCCATTGTAAACAGTTATTGGATACTAGATAAAGGAATAGAGTATACAATACCGAATGTTCATTTATACAGGAGTACTGGTACAAAGTATTTGCTACGTTTTCCATGATAACATGGTGAGCAAGCACCAGGGTGCATCAGCTACTCCACTCACCAAGGAGCTGTTGTCAAGCTAGAGTGCTGTACTAAGCAGCACAAGAATGGAAAAGGATTGAGAGGGGTTAAAGATATGTTTCTGCTTCTCACAGTCAACACTGTGGACTTTCATTGTTTGAAACATCTTTTCCAGTACTTGTAATTAATACTGATTTGAAACCGTCATGCTTTTCCTGAGCATTAAAATGTGGGGTGTATTTTATGCGTCTCTATTCACAAAGGAATAAATGTGGATTTCTGTCTCTTAAAGTTGTGCATGGCAAAGCTTTGTTCAAAGGGTGAAAAGCATTTAAGTGGAAAGGTTAGGTTCAGTCACCATTAACTTCCAGTGGGATGGCACCAGCTTGTTCTGCTCCACCGTGTCTCCCACATGCCCTGTGTGATGGTCATCCATGTTTCCTGTGGGGTCTGCAGATGAGCACTCACCCACAGAAAGTGCCTTAGAGAGCGGGAAGACGGAGGGAAATAGGGAGCTGACTGTAAAAGAGAGACTGTTGGGCAGATACAGCACAGGGACAGAAGGTGGGAACATCAGTGCATGAAACAGGATTTGGTTTGGGTAGGGAGGCTGGAGCAGAGGAACACAGAGGGAGTTGGGTGAATTCAGGGGAAGGACTCTTTGTAAGGGAGCCTGGGTTGTAGAGGAAAAAAGTTGTGGCAAGGTGGTGTACACATTCCTTTGCTTGTATTGAACAAGAAGGTAATGGGAGGAGGGGAACATGGAGGCCTGGGGATAGAGAGAGATGCAAAGCTGTAGGATCACTTCTTTCTAGTTCCTGAGATTAAAAAAAACCAAGCTGCTCTAAGTTTGAGGGCTGCTCCCTTCATGTACCTTGACTCCTCAATTTCAGTTGCAAAAAAAAAAAGACGACAGAAAGTACAGTGTCGATACTGAGCACAAAAGACAACCCTTTGTGTCACGAGATCAATTCATCTATCCTGTGCCCTGACGTCGTCTTTCTGAGTGCGAGACTGGGAGAGGGCTTCAGCTGTGCTGGAAGCTGGCTTGCAGGAAAAGGTGCAGTTGAGGCCTGCCACGTGAATGGAATCACAGAATTGTTGAGGCTGGAATAGACCTCCGAGATCATCAAGTCCAGCCTATGACCCAACATCACAACACC